>JAPDSC010029182.1:206177-218965 GCA_026290005.1 Latrodectus geometricus | reverse complement strand
ATTAGTCTATTTATTTGTTTTTGATATTATTTACGTTGTTACAAATAATATACACATTCTATTTAATTGATTAAAGATATAACAGTTTTATAAATTTTAGTATAAATATTAGAAGTTCAAAAAATTTATTTATTTTAAAACTGAAATCATTTTTCGTAAATATTAGTGTAAGTATAATTTGTTTCCACTGTAATTAAAATATCCGAATATTGAGTCTTTAAACTATGATTACTTGTTTTAATCAATTTTAACTCTTATGGATAAATGTGTTTATGAACTTTATCAAATTCTAAAAAATAAAAAATTATGTAATGATCAATGCATCTGTAATCAAAAGAAATATCTGAATAAAAGATTTTTCTTAAAAATTTGTAAATATAAATTAGCAAAATACTAGAAAATATTAAACCCTGAGGGATACCATTGACCTGCATATAAAGTTTTTCTTCATAAAAAATATAATTATTATAATATGCAAAATGTACAAAGATTTTTCCAATCTTTTAAGTCAATATTTAATAACAAATCAAAATCGTAAAAATCAAACATTTATATACATAAACACATAAAACTTCCAATCAATTACCTCAACACATGTGCATGCAGAAAGTAAAAACTAAAATCCATCTCTCTATAGTTCAACAGCGATAATTAGGTATCATATAGCATATCAAATCTTATAATACATATATTTAGCTTATAATATAGCTTATAATCTATCATACAGCATACAAAGGATCTTATACTCCAAACAGATCAATTTTATATACATGTATTGCGTAATGCTTGTTACTCTATGGTAAAAAATAAAAATTAACAAGTATCAATAAATCATATTAATTGTTCCTTAATTTTTAACTTATTAAATCAAACAATTTTCTCTTTTAGTTTTTTTCCTTTTCCATTCAATTGGGTGAAACCCCAAGTTGAAAAACATGAGCGTCGCTAAAAGGATATTATCTTAAACTTAAATAAAATTTTAATAATTCATTGCTTAAACCGCAGTAAATGCATATTAAATTAAACTGCACATTATTTGATTATATTCACTTACTTAAATTAACTTTAATGGTCATTTTGACTTATGTTTAAGTTAGTAACTTATTACATTTAAGTGAGTAATTCAGTATAATTTAATGTAGTAGTCAACCATTGGCTGTTGGAACAACTTAAATGTAATGGCACACATTATAGCAGTTTAACTCACTGCAACAGACAATTATGAAGCTTTAATACGGCCTGAATGCATAAAAGTACAAACATATTTGTGATAGTTGGTTTTAATTATATTTCATTGCTGAATTCAGATCTGTACTACTTAAGTAATTTATAAAAAAATACTATTGTCACGTAAAAATATTTTATATTTCATTAAAACTTTTTTCGGGAAGAATTATATTCCGTAAATGTGCTTATTATTCCTAATCAATTTAAAAATAATAGCATTTAAATAATGAACAATTAAGAGTACCCCGAAAATAGAACCATTAGTTCTCTGCTGAAAACTGGATTCTTCCTTTATTTGCATTTGTACGATAAGTGAAAGATAAATAATACTGATAAAAATGAAAAAATAAATAAGGAGTTTTATAACTTGGCTTTAATCCAACTAAGGTAAAAGTAACATCATATGACTTTTGATTGTGTTCGAGAATGAGAATCTCTATAATTATAATTTTGGCAACCACAAAATATTCGAAACTGAATTCCAAACTCAAGGTATCCTGCGTGTATAGAATTATTAATAGCGTAACATGATATTTAGACGATTTTTCCAGGAATAATATTATAACATCAGAACTTTTTCAATCTAATTTATATTTTATTAAACTTTAACCTGTAGTTAGAATTAAATTATATATTTTTCGATAATATGCTTAAAAAAGATAACTGGAATATTTAAATAAATAGAGCTATTTAAATATTTCAAGCATGTATTTCTAGATTCAAATATTGGACTTTTCTGTTATTGTTTATCACTGAAATCGCTCCTTGTTCCAAGATATTTATTTAAATTAAATATTTCAATCATGTGTTTAGTTCAAAAATAAATGACTGAAATTCTTTTAATGAAACAAGTATAATTATTATTTTCACGAGATTATAAAAATAGAATTGCATTTCAAAAAACAATAATAAAGATATTCAAAAATTTTCATTATTTAACGTCATACATTCAAATGGCTCGCAGTTAATATGTTAGTAATTTTAATGCTATTTGCTAATATGCTTTGCATATGCTTACAATATTTCTAATTACATTATGCATGTTAAAAATAAACCACCAAAATTACTTCAAAATTTTCGTATTTTTCTGTTGTACAAATTGATTGGTGTAACAGAAAATGATCATATTTCACTTTCTTAAGTAAACAATTTTTGAATGCTAAATTAAAATGAAAAATAAAAGCAAAAATATTATTTGCGGCGCCAGACTCAATATGTTTTGATTTATCCGAAGATCAAATGTATTTTGAAAATTGTTGCCATTTTAGACTTCGTGAAACTTTCCATTTTGATTAACAGTATCAAAAGCAGGTTAGCGCATTCCAAAAAAAAGAAAAAAAAAATGCCGACTTAGAAAACTTTAATTTTCCACGTGAATAACGGCTCTCATCTGCTTTTCGCACGTCGTTCTATTTTCGCGCCTTCATTAGCAGAGTTGGAACTTGGCATGTTTAAGCCAACAAAACGTATTTGAACAGGGTTACTGCAGCAGTGATTTTTTTTTTTTTTTTTTTTTTTTTTTTTTTTTTTTTCCAAGCTTTTCTACCAGATGAAGGGAGAAGGTCAATCGGTCGATTCTTCAAGCTGTCAAATGTATTAAGCACGTGGATTGCCTCTCACTAATTGTGTTGCTTTAAAGAAATTGCCCCTTGCAACAATTGTTTGTATTTAACGTCTACACACACACTGAATTTTTTTCATAAATACACAATTCTTCTATTCATTCAAAATAATTATTTTGCATTTAAAACATTTATGCAAATAACAGAAAATCTAAAAAAAAGTGTCCATTTTTTCTTTCCACTCTGTATTTTTGGAATTAAAGTTGCAGATTAATAATTTTACTCAAATCACATCTAATGCAAGGATGACCTGTTTAATACTTCTTGAAGGTTAGTTTTTATAACTTCGATGCATATCAAAGGATACTGAGGGTAGAGAAATTGGGATAAACTAATTAAATTGCATATAATTATAATTATATATTCAAATGTATCAACTTTAATATAAATGCAAAGAAAACTAAAAAGTATAAATCAAATCAATATGAAATATAAATTTTATAAATTTAATTATTTTAAATGAATTAATTTTATGTTTAGATTAAAAGATATATATAATGAAAAAACTTGGAAATAATCTTAAGATCTATGAAGTGAATTCAAAATCAGTGATGCTTTAGATTTATTGCGTAACTTATCAGAGTTTGAAGAATTTATTACAAATATGCAGAATTATAAATGCAACGTGACGCTGCAAATGCAATTTCAATCTAAATAGGAAATTTAAAAAATTTTTTGCAAAACTTCCAATAAAGAAATTGCATAACTTCTAAGAATACAAAAATATTTTGTTGCAATTGTTGTAAAGTATCTCACGACATAAAATATGTAAAAAAAAAAAAAAAAAAAAAAAAAAAAAAAAAAAAAAAAAATTATTTTCTTGTGAAACGATAGAAACTTGAATGCAAGCTTCAACAAAAATTTCATTTAATGAAAATAATTCTATTTCATTTCATATCGTATATTTAATAATTGTTGTGAATTACATTCATAAAAATACCTAATTAGCATACGAGTATTACATGATTAAAAAAGCAATCATTTACTCTGTTTTGAAATTTTATCATCAGTTCAAATTTAAATAATCAAATTAAATTTACTAATTCAAATTAACGTTATGAAATGCAATATGACATTTTTTTTCAATACAACCAGTTAATATAACATATATATATACAATTTATTAAAATTATGATACTATATACACTTTATATAATATCACAATTTTAATAAATAAAATAAAATGAAACAAAATTAAAGCCGAAAAATGGTAAATCAAGCTTCGTATAAATCTCAATAATGCTAATGTCTTCAATTATTCATAAAATTGATATTGCGCAAATATTTACATCCATTTGAATAACATTAAATATTTAGTTTAAATTATTACCAAAAATAAAATAATTTTTTGCCTTATCTTTTATATTTAAATAACTTGATTGTTTCTTCTTATGTTTTAGAGAAAGAATTTATTTTCGAAAGATGAAAAAGTATTCGTTAAAAAGCGATGAAATTGAAATAAAGGCTTGATGCTTTGATAAGGTAAGGAAAAGACATACATGTAAGGGCAATAAAATAATTAGAAATGGCATTGATGAACCTAAAACATTTGCTTCGTTAAAACCCTGTGTTTCATTCTAGTGTAAATATAACAGTTACTTTTTTTTCAATTAAATACAATTCTACTATATCTTTCAGGTATGGATTTATGCTCCTTAAACTTTTGGTCGATATTGGAAGATTTCCTAGAGTTCTATTTAAAAATATTTAGTGTCCATTTAAATTTGAAATTTTTTACTAGGTCATAATTTGTCTTGATAAACGTATTTTAAAACTAATCTTTTAAAATATTTCCTTTCTAGCTATGGACGATAGATGAGCATGCACTTTCACTTTTACATGTGATGAGAGCATAGCTTTCCAAGTGCATCTTGTGGTCATAACGTTGAAGTTGTACACACTAAAGTTATATTTCATTTCTCCTACTTTCGATACTCTGGAGCATAACTTCCTTTACGAAGAGTGCCTATGTATCTGTTTTCAAGAAAAATTTCAAATTTTATAAATATATAATGCAGTTGTTCAAATTGCATTACATTTTACAAGAACAAAGACTAGAATACAAGGACTTTGTACACGAACTCAATGAGAAACACTGTTCATGATTTGCTCACTTCTATAAACAACACCATAATATAATGCTGGTAGGCCAATTCCTATTTTCTATGCCTATTCAATTTCTCTTACAATATTTTGATTGAAATGATACCATTTTCTATCCCCCAAAACACCACTAGAATTGAAAGTAACAAACCTGGATATTAACCAGCTTATAAACTTATTTCTTATTACCTTATACACCACACTCACTTACTTACTGGAAAAAGTGTGATTAAGTCAGAAACTTTTGATAAATTCTTGTGTGAAACTCATTTGTTAGGATCTATTTGACTACCATATAAAGTTTGCGAAACATTTTTTAAGACATCCTGGCGTTTGTCTGAAAGAATTCAAATGGCACACACGGCAATAATTTATAGATAGGATATAGCAATAATTATTTGATTTAAAATATTTGCGTACCTTTTAGAATCGTTATACCACCAGAATAAAAATATGAAACTTAATTCATGGCAGTACATCATAATATTACGAGTCTGACTCGAATTAAAAAAAAAATTGGATCAAATCTGCAATTCTTCATTAAAATATCTTTTGAATAAAGTGTGAGCTTGCATTCTTAAATAGTCAATTATTAGTTTTAATCCGAGATGAATATAAAAGTTAACAGCATTTTTATACCAGCAGTAAATTTGTCTCCCTCTTGCTTTATTATGGTTATGATTTTTGATTTTACACTACATAAAATCAATTTTTTTTTAAATACTTTTCAAGGGAATGTGATATTAAAAGATCTTTCGTAAGAGCGATTTTATATTTTAATGATTTTTTAATGCCGAGTACTGATAAACTGACATCTCATTACACAACCAAGAAGAATCAAAGCTTAGTAAATTAGCATGATTTCTGGCTTTCAGGAAATACACAGTATATTTTACATTTGTAAAAATGCTCGTATCAAATTATGTGTAAAACAAATTGAAAATATAAAAAATTTATTTTGAAGGAAAAAATTGGCAATAAATAAGTTTCTTCCTGTTATTACTTTAAACTTTTCAAACCTTACTTACTATTATTTTAAAAGTGAAAAGATATTACATAACAGTATTTAGAACTCCTCTGGCAAAAATGCAAATTCGATTCTTAAACACTGGCGCCAATTGTCTACGCCTATCAGTCTATGATCAAGACATTACCAGAGAAGAAAGACTTAGTGTGAACTCTATGGTGACACAAGAAGCCAAGAAATAAATGTAAAGTTAATTCTCTTTTCAAGAAGCAAACTTGATACAGGAAATGCTTGAGGAATATAATGCAAAGAGGATCTTCAATCTCTCTCGGTCTAAATAAATGAGATTGTTCCGCTTCAACTCATGTTCATCCATCATTTTAATGCTACAAACAAACTGAACAATGTGCCATAATCTTATAAATTTTAATAAATAATCGTAAACTTCCGATTCAAAATTATTATGTATAAATATATAATTATTCTGAAATGTTAGGTTTCTTAAAAAATTATAATTTACATTTTATTGAGAAAAAGTTGAATTATTACATAGAATAATTAAACATCATTAAAATTTTGGAAAAATCAAGGGATGGGATAAGTTAACAGCTTCTTCACAAATAAGTTGCATAAATATTAGATTTCAATGTAAATAATTCCAAAATTCATACACTGCCATATTAAAATACTGAAAATAGTTTTATTATTCATAATTTGGAATATATTAAAAAAATTGTATATTAAAACATAAGTAGGTAATTTTCAGATATCGTTAATCAATAAAATTCTCATATTTGCCATTAATAATAAGCTTCTAAAAAACAAACTGAAGTTCTGCTCTCTTGAAAAACTCCATTGCATAATACTAATAATTATAAAGAATTTATCAAGATTTTGTTTTGCTCGGAATCGCTTGATTTCAAGAACAGACATAAAGAAGGTTCTTCTTGTAACAGAATAGGTAGAAATAATTTGTCTCTTCACATGCATATAATTATTTTCCCAATTATCAATTTGATAAAAATGTGCATTTTAACGTGAAAATGCCGTTTTCGCATTCTCATTGAAGCAAGTGAGAATAAATATGCAAATTAGTGTATGACATGGTTGAGAACCGGTCAGTTGAGAGTAGGAATATAAGTTGTTATAAAAGCAAGCATACTGCGCACATTCATCAATTGTAACTAGTGCAGTGTCAAAGAGAAATGAATGTGTAGAAGAAGCTCGTTTGTAGTTGTTTGCTTTACAATTTAAAAGAGGGCTTATATTGCATAAAGTTCCCGAATAAACAAAGCGTTTGGGGATAGTATTGTGAATGAACGTACAGTAGGGCATTTGTTTAAAAAATTAAGGTGGAGAGATTTGTCTCTCTATGATGAAGCTCGCACTGGATGACCACAGATCTTGGATGACGAAGACCTGCAGGCGGCCGTTAAGGAGGACAAAAGTCAAACCTGTGATGAACTTAATGAACAGATTAGCGTTTCCAATGAAACAGTTAGACTTCATCTGCACCGCTCCTCACACGCTGAAGTGGGTTGTTGGAAGTCCATAGGTAACAACGAGTGGAAGTCTATTTATCGTTGCTTTCTTGTCAACATAGTGCATCCATATTCAATCGAATGTTGACCTGTGACTAAAAGTAGGTTTTGTATGAAAGCCCCAAGCGTTCCAAACATTGGTTGTCACCCCAGGACATTATCCAGTAGAGAGCAACACCACATACGCATCCACGCAAGATATGCTTTGTGCCTGATAGATTAGTCTGTAAGTGGTTCATTATGAGCAACTAGCAATGAGCCAAACAGTCACTGCAGACCTGTACTCGCAAAAATTGGAACATGTGTAACAGCTATTGCTATAGAAGGAGCCAGCACTGGTTAATCTCAAAGGTGTACATTACTTTTCTTGGCCGATAACGCAAGGCCGCGTGTCATGCGAGTAGCTAGGAATACCATACTTGTATCATCATATTACCTCTTTTTTCATTCCCTGGACAATCATCTTCGTATAAAATCCTTCATCAATAAAACAGACTTGCACCAACCAATCACTGATTTCTTTGTGTCCAAAACTCCTCGACTTTTACTGCAAAGGGATCAACAACTGGAAATTCGTTGGCAAAAGATGCTCTATGCTAATAGTCAATACTTAGAGAACTATCAATAGGCTACATTTTCTGTAGGTCATGTCGTTCTGGGTTATTAAAAATGATAAAGATTTTCTTGTTTAACTTGTTAGAAAACTTACTTTTCTTATGCAGAAAGATCTCATTATATCTTAAGAAGAAAGATCTTATTATCTTATGCAGAAAGACGTCATTAAATACGTAATAGATTTGATATCTAACCGAAGAGAAAACAGCCTTGCTGAATGAGGTAATGTATGTTGAAAGCTCCGCAGTATCCAATAGTTCCCTGAAGGTGTGGACTGAAAAGAAGGGTACTACTTGTGTGTCCCTTTAACGCAACGTTGTAGGCTACCTAACGGCATGTAAGACATTCTATCATCCACTGTGTCTTCTGAAATGACTTTCCACAGAGAGTAAGCCATATTCACATGAATTAAAATGAGGAACACAGAAAACCCCCAAGTACTCAAACAGACAGACATGCATGCAGAAATCAAATTCGCAATATACCTCTCCCGTTTATCAACAATGACTGGAATAGAACCCGGGACCTTTCACGCCGAAGAACGGTGTGCTACAACCTAGCCACGGTTAGTGCAACTGCTTATACCTTGAATCATTAGCCAAATCATCATCTTATCACTTAACAATGCTTCAAAATTACGAAGTAGTTGGTTGTATTCAATGATTTCGGATGACATATGATGCAGCTGGAAACCAGTAGCTAAAACTGACCTTTGTTTTCGTGAATATAATGTAGAAAGATATAAAGTTTTAGTATAAATAAAGGGTGGTTTATTAATTAAAAATCTGAACACTAATTATCTGTACTCATAATCTCACTTGCTACGATGTACATCTCAGAAAGAAGCGAAAGTTTAGAAAAAGTTGAACTTCTGATCTGAGTTTTTTCTTTGAACATTATATAAAGTGCTGAAGTTAAACGTATAATATTAGGTTAAGGAAAAAGTAATCCATTATTTTTTTGGTAGACGTCTGTAGTGATTGATATCTCGTGAGGTATCTATCAAACAATTTCAGATTTATGCTCGTTGGAAAAGTGACATTTGACACTAAAATATCCTCTTGAGGTTTTTTGTTTGATTAATTCAGTAACGAGTACAAGGTTTTAAAAATGGAAGACAACAAACAGAAAATTCGATACATTTTCGTTTTCCTCTTGTAACGGCGAAAAAGATAGCCGGGTGGCTAAAATTGTGAAAGGTGTTTATCGTCCTATATAAGACTGTAACAACCAGTTACGTACAATTTTTGTTTCGTCGATTCCGTTCGGGTATTTTTGATGTTAGAGATGCACCTCGCATGTGGATACAGCATCATCGAAAATGTCTATAAAATATCAAAAATGATCGAAATTAACCGCATGTCAGCAGTCGTAACGCGCAAAACCTAAAAATCTACATGAAAGCTGTTTTAAACCTTTTTACAAAGTGAATCCAAAAGAAGTTACATAAAGTTCACGTAAAAATAATGGATTTCTTTTTCCCCAACCTAATATCTCTTTATCAATATTTGTCTAAACACCATAACACCACATGTGCCAGTGCATAAAAAAACTCATACCTAAGTCATTCATTTGAAAACAAATTCAGCCCTATATTCACTTTTGTTAATAAAAAATTGCATTTATTGATACTGTAACCTTGATACGGTGACGTGATTATATACACACAGAGGTAAAAGTAGTTATAAACATTTAAATAATATCCTTGTAAAATTATTTTTAAAAAAATTTCCTTGCCAGTTATTTTTAGATATTTTGTAATAAAGATCTTTACCATATTATTTTAAATATTCATGGTAGACTATCTCATCACTTTTATGTACATAACAACATTTACTATTATTTTATAGCCTATTGTTGTTTGTAATCTGATACACTCACTTTCTTCAAAATAAATCATTGCTGAATTCATTTAAGTTTTCTATTAAAAAAAAACATATTTGGGTTTTCCCAAGTTTTTTTTTAAATTTTAATTACTGTAAGTAGCTACTTACTCGTTTGAGCTTTTAAAATTTCAATTCACGAAACTAATTTATGTATGATTGTTTCAAGCACATGATCAAATATTTTTGCGCAACACATAGTTAATCTATACAAATGCTACTATTTTTATAAGAATGAAACTCAAATAGCAATACGTTATTGTTTGGATAAAATATAGTAAATGTTCATAAAAGTTAATTATCAGAAAATCAAAAATTATACCATGACCTGTCAACTTGCACAGCTAATGAATGCACTATTGTTAATTAAAATTTTATTAATTAAATTTCCACTATATAAGAATAATTTTTTTTTCAATTTACTTACTGCTGAGTTATTTACGCACAAGTTTAAGTTAAGTTTGATCAAAATTTATTTCAAAACATTGATAATATACTTTAAAAGTATTTTATTTTTGAATTTTTTTTAATAATGTTCTTATACCATTAATATTTTAAATTTTATTATATGAATTTTATGTTTCATCAAATTCATATTTTGACATTTTATAATGTTTCATTTAATTTTATTTAATAATTAATACTTAAATATTTAAATGCAAAACTATTTCATTTAATAAACATTAAAGTATAAATACATTTTCATTGTCTAATAGATCCTAGTGTTATTAGCATCAAATGAAATAAGCTAAAAATAATTAATTTTCATTAATGTATTATTTTTATTTTTTAGAAATCAAGTTTAAAATCGCATTTAAAAATTTGAAAATAGTTATTTGAAACACTATCATAGGTACACAAAAACATTTGGACAATTTGAAGGAGCTGTTACATTAAGTTATCTGGTTTCATGGTATATAAATTGGGATTTATAGCTTAATCGATATAATAACTTACAGATACTAACTGAACACACAGAATGACTAAGTTCAGGGCAGTGATGAGTGGGTTCACTCACTTCCTGGCTTGAGGGCATCGGGAATAAAGGAGTCTCAGATTGCACCATGTTATGACTCCATCTTCCTATTTACTCCGACCTTTTCATATTGACATACTTTTTTCAAGACCGGCACTTGTCCAAACTAATAAATAAAAAGGGAAATTTTTTAGAAATACATAAGATATCTTTTTTTTTAATTCTTTCAAGTATTTCGAATTAGATTGCTTGTTAACCAAATATACAATTTTTCTTTAGTTATTTTTTTTAAATTTTATTTCAAATTAGGAAAACTAATCTGTGTGAAAGTAATTAATCCATTTTTAAATTTTCCCCTCTTCAAAAATAACACCTGAATTACTGAAACAAATGAGTCCATTTGCTTTCCTTTAAAACCAATAATTATAATTTTGATGAACTTATTCATAAACACTAGCCACACCCCACACCCAAAATGCAACACAAAGGAAAACTACAGATATCACAAAAATTTATTTGGCAAATAACACGCTATATAAAGGTCAAATAATTGTAATTACAGTCTCATATAAGTGTGGGTAATTACAAAATCAGTAGTTAGTGTAGCCACCATTGTAGGCTATAACAGTTGCCACACATCTCAACCTACAGTTAAAAATGTTTGGGAAGTATCATTCGAATATTATAGTTTATGCGCTTAACGCATGTCTCAAATTTGATCTGGTGTATCAATAGGAGGTGTATACCAGACCAATTTTCATTCAATTATGGACCATATGTTTTCCATTGATAATAGATTAGGAGGATAGGTTCACTGTGAAATGTAAAGAAAGGAATTTAAACTTCATGTACAATGTGTGGTCCCACATTTTCTTTGTAGAATAGGACTGACGGCAAGAATGAAGGTATCAGAGAACCACAATCTCCAACTCTTCACAAATAAAGCACAGTGCGGATACAGGAATGAAATCCAATACCTTCGTACATGTGAGGTCATACATTGTCATTGTGAAATGTGGCTGATGGCAAGAGTGAAGGTGTGGGAGAACCGTAGGCTTCGACCTATTGAAATTTTGGTTCACAAATGTAGCACTGGCAACACGTACTAAATAGACGCGCGAAAGAAATTCATCTCAAACCATAATAACAAGTGCATTCTTTGTCCATATCAGATGTTCCTCCATATTTGAAAACGCAAACGTCAGCGGTTTTGAGTCAAAAGTGAACGAAGCAATGGCTGTGTCTTATTTGCATTCGACTCAGCTGAAATCAACGTCGAATAGTTCAAGCGGATACCGAATGATGCATAACAGACTGAATCTGTTGAGATTTGGTTCGTGATGTGGCTGTGCGATCCATCACTGAAGCGAGCACAATATATCTGTCGTCGTGCAGGGGTAAAAGTTCTGTAAGTCTGTCATTCCCTGCTTCTTCCAATGATTTTATATCCACATAATAGTTGCTTAGTTTCATCTAACACGACCTCCAATACACTATTCTCTATACACATCAATACACATCTCACTACACTATTCTTAATACACTAGTATCCTTCTTCAGTCGAATGAGAAATCTCTTCGAAAGATGTTCTTTGTCTTCAATAAGACTTAGTGAAACAGTTTGTGCAAAAAATGTTGTATTTTAAATGGACATGCTCGTATATGCTGTAATTTTAATTATTTGCATATGTCATCACCACAAACTCATAATGTAAATTTTATTACTTTTGCATACTTTTTCTTAACACACAAATAATTTTTTTTTGCATTTTGAGTGACCAACAATTTTATTATATATTAATTAAAATATCAACATATACATACATATATATTTAAAAAAAAATATTTTTTTCAC
>JAPDSC010029182.1:154488-182621 GCA_026290005.1 Latrodectus geometricus | reverse complement strand
AAAAAAAAAAAAAAAAAAAAAAAAAAAAAAAAAAAAAATATATGTTTAAATATATATAAAATATATATATTATATATAAAATGTGTTTGTATAAATTGTTTTTTTATCTATGTACAAGAAAATATTGTATCAATGGATAATTTTGTTAATACCAATACCCATCAAAAAGTATGATAACTTTTTAAGGAATTACTGAAAAATTAAAGTATTATTTCTCTAATTTTTATCGTATTATTTTATTATGATTACCAAATTATTAATCAGATGGTAACTTAAAATAATGTAAAAATTATATTGTGTAATAATTGCTTGAATTTTTAATGCATGTAAAACCCTAATTAAAATAAAATCTAAAATTTCGTGTTGCTACATTTTATTAATATCTAAGTTATTAAATTATATATAAAAGACATTCATTATTAAATTGTATAGCAGTCACACTAACACAATACGATTCAAAATTGCTTCTAATAATAAAAGATCAAAATGAGTAATCTAGAAAAAGTTTGTAATCATTTTCATATTAAGTATTTTGATAGAAATGTAATAAATCTTAAGTAATATTTTTGCATGTATTTATTATTTTATATAAATCAAGTGAAAATCTGTGAACTGATTATTTTTTACGCACTTTAGTTCAAAATAATTAATTAGAGTAGATTCACTTTTAGAGGATTCAGAAAATTTAGTCTTAAAAAAATAATATTAAGCTATATATATATACACACACACATGTATAAATTTTTAAAGAATTTTTTAGATCTCTTTAAAAAAAATTCAACGATTGCGTGTTTAAACTGATTTTATTAAGGTTAATACATGCAAAGGAGGTCACTAAATTAGATCAATGAAAGATTGCGTGCTTCTCCCTCTAATCAAAATCTCTACACATTGATATAAAAATACTATTTCTCTATATTTATAAACTTTGTAAGGAAGAAAAATAAAATTCATGATTTAAAAATTTCTATTTTAATGCTTTTTTTTATTATTTTTATTTTATTTTACTTTATTTTATTTTATTTTTTTATAATGCTGTTTTTTTTAAAGTTGTCTATATATTTTACAAATGATTGTTTTTATATTATTATTAATTATTGGCTTATAAATAAATGCTTCATCATTCATGTGTGGTGTTGTTGTTTTTTTGTCCAGTAAAGTAGTGCAATAGGATCAAATTGATCTAAAAGTGTCCAAGACAGCTTTGGCTACATCAATAACTTCCTTGGAATAGAGGAGTTTCGGCGTGGGATCGAAATGGATCCTGAAGAGCTTTTACTAATATGGAAGGACAATCAAAGAAATGGTCTGGAGAGAGTTCGGTGTCTGTGCAGTGAGGACATCTCCTGCAAATTCGATGGCCATCGGGAGATATTTCCATTCTCTTGAAGGATCATGAGTAATTGCTATTTTATTAGCATTTATTTAACTTGCTGCTGATCAACAGATAGTAAAGTCATTGATATTTGCTGCTCGTGCCCACTTATCATATGAACGGTTTAATGGTCTTGTGTTAGTACATGGATCTGTTAAAATTAGGGAAGTAGTGTAATAATTTCATCCAAAATTCTTTAAATTAACATTTGAATTATTTCGATTACTTCGATAGTAACGAATAAAAATTATTTCAGGAAAATATTATTTGTAGCTAACACAAAATTTTTCATTTAAAATATTCATTCTACCAAAAATAAACCGTGTAACTTCATCTAAATTAGATTTTAATTTCTATTTTTACCGTTCCAGTAAATGTATGCAACATTTTTGTTTTTCCTTTCATTACGATTTTCAAACTCTCACAAAGAAAAGAAATGTAAACATAAACCTTATAAAAATGTCCCACCTAAATTTATTGCTACTTATAAAAAAGGAAAAATTTAAATCATAAATAAGTTATTATTTATTTTATTTTAGCTTTAGTTGAAAAATATTATTAAATGTTTTCTGATCGTATATCTTAATTCCATTATTTTTATTAATACTATAATTATTAGGACAATTTATAAAAGTTTTTTAATAATTTTAGAGAAAACAGGAGAGAATACTGATTTTATTAAAAGCCTTCAACAACTCCCTGTGCAAGTATAATTGCACAAATTGCATATTTTTAGAGAATAATATTATGAAAGTACTCTAAATTATCATTTTGAAAATACTTATTATAGATAAAAATAAAAAATTAAATACCATAGACACATTGAAACATTATATTTGAAGCAACAATTTTGACGGATATCTGTAAACTTATTTTTACAATAATTTTAAATTAAATTATTTAGTTCCTTAAGTAATAATTCATAAAAGTCAAATCATAAAAAAGTGGGATAAAATTTTAATTCTAGAATCATCTCCAAATATCAGAAGCATAATAATTTCCAAGTGTGTCCCCATTCGTAACATTCATAAATATCTAAGGACACATATTTTTATTACGATAAGAATAAAAAAATCTTTCCTATCATGAAACAGTAATAAAATAATTCCAAAACAGTTAAAAAATTGAACCACACGAGATAACACGCCGTGTTATCATAAAACAGAAAAAAAAATTCTGCTTCTTTTAATGTCCCCCTTTTATTCAATAGGTATAACTGTACTAAGACTCATATCCAGTTATCTGAGTTTCTGTTTCTGTATGTCCGTAAGGAAGTTACTACTGAGGTCTCCTTAATTGCTGAGGTGGAAAACCTCCAGTGATAAAAGAGGCCATTAACATGTCCAATGGAACCGAGTAATCTTGATGTATGAAGAAGAACCAATTTTCGGAAATATATGTGTCCCGATTCGTGGGTTTTAATCTCCTAGTATTGCATGATCGGTATTCGACTCGCATGCTTGGCTTCGATATGTACAAGTGACAGATGTCGTCTTTATTTTTGATTTATGATCAGGTGCATTTCTTTCCGTAAAATAGTTCGGATATTCAGGTATGATTATCTATAAGTTATCTCTTTTGCAACATAAGATAGTGATATGACAATGATAAGATCCATATTATAATGAAACAACGTATAAAAGTACGTGAGCTTTACTTTGATATGGCCAAATGATAGTGCTCATATTTTTTTATTTATTTGTCTGTGATTAGGAAAATTATTTTCTGTAAAACGTAAGGAAGGGATATATATTTATAAGGAAAAGACTTATAAATCCATGTGCACACTTAATTTCAATTTATACAAACAGAAGGTAGGAGCATTTTCTTATTATTATTTAAAATTCGAATGCTCAGAAATAAATACGTATATAATATCATTTTTGTATCTAAAGTAATAGTATATGGAAATAAAGGTTAGTTAAAAATGGTTAAATTATAATGAGATGATTATAGAATTATCTAAAGTAATAGTATATGGAAATAAAGGTTAGTTAAAAATGGTTAAATTATAATGAGATGACAAATAAATGTACAAAGCTTCAATACAGTTCTTTTCAAAGAAAATTTGAGGGAAATAGCAAGAGTAATAAGAAAATGACAATTACTTTCTGTGATTAATTGAATTCAAAGAATTGAAATCTAGTAGATGCTTCAAAAAGAAATAATGATTTTACGTTTCTGGAGCTATTTTCAATTTTAGGAACACCTATTCTCATTGACAACCCTATGAATTTAACGCTTGATTGTCAACAAGAATATTACTACAATTTCCTACAGCTATAATATATTTTCTATTATTGCTATTTTTTCTTGTCTCTAAGTTTCAGAATTTTTCACAAATTTTTCTAATGTTCTGTATAATAAAGTACACTGTTTTGTTTCCCCATATTCATGGATTGCAAGATTATATTCATCCATTTCACTAAGAGCAAAGCAAATGGAAGAGAAAACAGTGTTCTGATTGTGTGGGTTAACGCTGCAGTTGAAATATTAATAGGACAATCCTTTAATGCAGCTTTAAGTAACACATAACATCAAAAGATGAAAGAGAAGGACATTCCTTCTGAAACTTCATTCTACAATCTCACTCATCATACGAACACTAAGTCATCTTTTTTCATAATTGTTTAAACTAAAATTAATGTATAAACTCTATCAACACAATTTTATGTGACCTTTCTGCTCTTATACTGAGAGTTTTTGTTAATGTTACATCAGCAATAATAAGAAATTTTACAGGAAAGCTATATTATTTCGTAAAAATGCATACTGAGGTAAATGCAGGGCATCTAAAGTAGTGCCATTCTTAAGATGAAAATATCTGTGGATACAGTTAACTGTTCATAAATTCAAATGTCAAAGTTGTATTTTTATTTTATTAGGTATTATCAAATATAGTGTTAACAAAACTGCTTTTTTATAAGTCTGTGCCATTTTATTGCCAACCTTTTGCAAATAAAAATTAATTCTGCTTGGATTAATTTAACATGGACTACAAATTACTGTAATCATCTCCATCCGAAGAGGGAATTAAACCCCCCAAAAAAGTTAGATTGAGCCAACTCATATGTCAGCTTATTGTTGAATTTTTAAATCAAAATTTATTAAATAAAATAATAGTGTGTTTTTTTCAATTACTGTAAATAAAATCGTTAACTCTAACTTCTGATTATAGAGTGTATTTGAGAGTTTATATTTAAATTGATATTTGATATTTAAAAATAGGATAATAATTATAGGAATACAGTTGTAAATTAAAACAAATAAATAAGTTATTCATCATCTTGTTTTGTTTTTTTTTCATTTTTATATATATAATTCAACTAATTTAAAATAAACTTCTGTCTGAAGAAAAATCAAACTAAATGAACAAAAGAAACGTACAATCGATTTTATTGAATTGAAATACAGTAAAATTTATACAGAATCACTTTGATAATATATTGCAATTGTATTAATTAGTACAATTTATACCATCAATATAAATAATTTCTCCTTGAAAAATGTTTCACTAAATGAGCCTTTTTCATGATTTTCCAAAACTTATAGTTCATTATTTTTCATTCTCCCCGATTATTCATTTTTATTAAATTTATTTTGTTAAAGTGAGGAATGTCAGAACCTGTATCAAAACACTTGTTTTAAAATTCTATTTCCAAACTGACAAATTATAAGCATTAAAATTACTTGCAATCAAGAAGAAACATGATTGAACTTTTTCCAAATTTCACTAGTTATGAATGATTTTATAAATTTATTAAACACATATTTTAAATATTTATTTAAAATCTGTTGATAAAGATTTATTTATTTCTACTTTATCCATGTTCTCTAACTAAATATGCATGCTCATTAACAGATGTAGATAATCAAAAAGAACTCATTTCATTTTATTTTCATCATCCCTTGTATTTTTCAATAAACCTTAAAGTATTACTTCCAATAGAACAATTTACTTGTGTTTTGCATCTTTCCTAATTTTATTCTAATTCATGATTTAAGCTATTTTTAATGCACTGGAAACGAAAATTAAAGAATTATTTTAACTTAGAATAAAAAAATAAGCACTTGTAACTATACAAATAATTTTATAAGTTATGTATTGACTGAAAATATCAGAAATACACTAAACAAAAATAGGCATTAATAATTATTGAAAAGTGAATAAAAATTTGAGCAAAAATTTATTGTAAATCATTTTGAATCAAATTTTACTCAAAGCATAAGAAAATAGACAATATCCTAATAGTGACGATAAAATAGAATAGAATTATAGTATCATCATATGTGAGATTATTCTGTACTCAAAATTTCATTATTCTTCTAAAATTTCCTTAAATTTCCATAGAAACGTCTCACATGAACGACAGTTTATCACAAAAAATACAAAATAATTACTATGCAACTTCATAAATATTTGGGAAAGTAAATGGCAATCAAATCTAATAGAATTTATTTCTTCTTTGAGGTGATCATAACAAATTGTTACTCATAAATAATTAAAACAGAAACCTGATGTGTTCTCAGGGTTGTCGATTCAGACCTTTGATAAACTTCGATAGCACCTGCGGACCAAGGCCACGCTTGTCTTTTCAAGCTATTGTCATGGGCAGAATAGAACTGGATTTTTAATGAATAACGCCTGCCAACTGATGCAAAAAGTTTTAACGAGGTCCATAACAAAGCCGTTGAAAATGATAATAGTTTGACCATCGACAACTGAACGTGAATGGACTCTTCTCGGACTGGAGGAACCTCTTCCGACAACATTTCGCATTCTTAAATAAGTCATTAAAATGCTTAAGAAGGAAGAGAACAATGCAGCACAAGCCATGCAGTGTAACTTTTGATGTAAGGATTTCAAAACTTACACCAAACGCTTTCACTTATCTCTCTTCGACAGCAAGGAAATAGGACTGCATTTTTCTATGTGTGTATCTTGACACGCAAATGTGTCTGTTGTAAATGTGTCACGAAACATTTAATTTCGTAATATCTTTTGTGTTAAAAATTCCATTCATATTTTATTTTACTATCATTAACCATCCATAAACAAAACTAGATTCATTTTGAATATGCTTTCAAGAAAATATGAAACTAAATAGTGAAGATAGGATATTACAAGTTTTTAGTTCAAAAGATATAATACAATAAGTGGAAGATAATTGCGTATTAAAAATTTTTCATCATCTATTTAAATATGTTAATCAAATATAACACCTATGATATATTTATTGTATCTTTTCAATTTCTTCCATATTCAATGGCACGATAGCCTAATCAGTCCTGGCCTTTTCAAGAAGCTTTCTCTAGATCAGTTTTCTAGCTACTATAGTTAGTCATTAGTTTTTAATACCAAAAATTCTTTATCAAGGACATTTATCCGTCTTAGATTTGGTCTGCTCTTCTTGTGGGCATTAAATACATTTTCACCCTCCTAGTAATTACTCTCCTCATCCAACCTAACAATAAGACCAGTCCATTTTATTCTTTGCAGTTTAATGAAAGTAAGGATTTCAGGTTCATTAAATGAGTGTCAAATTTCTAAATTTGATCTTTTCAACTACAATCGTTATATTCTTTCAATAATACATCTTAAAATTTTTCTTTCAAAATGCCCAATGTATCCTCATGTATGCGAGTCAAATTTCAGGTTCCACATGAAAAATTTTCATGTGTGTGCATAATCTCTTCAATTACTACATTTAAATACATATTTGCATGCCTGAGAAGAACTTTTCAATACCTAAGTTAATTCCTTGGCAAAAGATAAATAGATATAGTTATATTAAAAATAAAATAGTTAAAACATAAATTTGAAAATAATGCACACAAATTTAAAAATACAAATTTTATATACAAAAATTTCAAAATGTTACTAAAAGTTACGAAGATGTTAACAGGATACAGGAAATCTTCGCTGTAACATTTCAGGAAGTCTGTGACAACAGAAGATAACATCTTATAGTTAGTAGGTAGTGGGTTATTTGTTTCTACTTAACTCCTTGTATGTACTTTTTAACTGCTAAGATTAAGCTGAAAACATGCAAATTTTTTTCTTTGTTTACTTTTGTTATTTTTATATCATTATTAATCAACTGAAATTGGTATATTTTTTAAATCGCACACCAAAATCATTGAATAAATTTTAGAAATTTGTTTATTTTTACCTTTAACGTGTGACCAAAGCCTACCACGTGTAACTACCTACGTGTGACCAAACCATATATCACCTTTAGCTTATTGAATTGCATAACCATTACAATACTTATCATAAAATTCCACTTGAGGAGAACATTTGGATCCTAATTCCCTATAGTTTCTAACAATAAATTATGTTGTTACCTTAACAATGATATGCTAATGACTTAACGAATCTCACGTCTATTTTGGAAAATAAAGAATTTATAAATGGATTATCAACATTAGTAAAATAATTACTAATTTATTTAGAAGACGCGCGCATGTCTCGAAACTACAAGGAAATGCTATATAATCATTATGATAATTTAAGTCCAATTTTGAAGATAAAATTATCTCTCTCTTTAAAATTGAATATAATTAAACAAAAAATACTGTAATTTTGAAATCGTATTCTTAAATTGCATTAATATTTATAAGATTAAATGAGATAGTAGCAAAGTGAAAAAGCCAAAGCCGTCTTTAAAAAAAGTTTAAATTCTGTCTTAAAGATAAAAAGTAAGTCTTAAGTAAGAAAGATGTCTTATGTAAAATTATTTTATTTAGATGCGAAAGCGAGAAGTCTTGGTGTTTGTCAGCCCATTAACATTCTTCATTTATCACATGTGACGAGTGACAAATAGGTTTCCATATTTGTCCATATAAAGCTGATAAGTGATCCAAAACTGTAATCATTTCATTCGATTATTAAATTATTTTAAAATCATTATGTAAAGATTGACATCTCCATCATTTCAATTAAATAATGCAGAAAGAAAAACTATTTGACCAATCTTCCTTTGTCTAAAAATAACGTATTTAAAAGAAGAAAAAATCTACGTTGATACACATTTAGGAGTTGTCTTCCTTTTTTTTTTACAGTAGCTGGAACTCGAGGAAGTGACCCGGATGTCAACACCACCCGAAGAGTCTCAGCCTAGAAAGATAATTGGAATGCTATTCAAGGCACTTAAAACGACATATATGGCGATTCACTCATCCAGCAGATTCATCTGAAGTGGGGAAGAAGACTACCGGCCTTGGTACTTACCTGTTGCGTAAGGGCCTGTTTACGTCAGACCCTGCTGAAGATGCCTAAACACGTGGTTTGAAAACATCTGGGAAAAATTGTTTATTTTCCGTAAAATGTAAATTTTGGGTGATTTTAGTATTTCCATATTCATGAATTAATCAGGATGCAAATATCATTACGCCATAGTTGTCTTTTTCAGAAAAAAATCTAATTAGTTTTAAGAGCTGAATATCATTGAAATTTCTTCATAAATTTAGCTGTCTCTCTATAAAACACTTCCTTAAAAAGAAATTTTCCTTACTTTTCTTCCAAATATAACACTACAACTGTAATAGAATAATAAATATTCTCCATAGATTGAAACAGTTGCTTCTCTCTCTCTCTCTCTCTCTCTCTCTAAAATGTTGTTTTATAATATTTTTAAAATGTCACTAACTTTTACACCGTCAGTTAATTTACAAATGTTTGTTCCTAGGCCTTTGCATTGGTTGCTCTAGATATAACAATGCAATTTTTTAAAGCATAATGCAATCAGGAGAAATAGAGATTGAAGAATGGAAAAAAATGTAAAGGATTTTGTTTTCCGTATTATTATAAATAAGTGAAAGTTATGAAACGCAATGCAATGTAAAATAGAATATTTTTAGAAGAAAAATATGGGGTTTCATGAAACTTAATAATCATCCTCGATTTCTGTCTGCTCATTATCATAACAAAGATTATTGTAGCTTTAAATTTATAATAATATTTATTACATTTTTAATTAAACATCATAATTGTATGAGCCTGAACTAAATCTGTTATCTCCATATAGCAAAGTGTTAACCATATAAGTATAACATTTCACTTATCGTAAAAAAAATATTTATTTTAAGCTTTTATTTTAGAAGAAATTTCGTAAAATCTAATGTAAAGCATAAGATGCAGAGATAATAAAAATTTTATTTTTTATTAAATAATAAAAAATTCAAATCTTTAAGGAAATAAAAATAGTATTAAATTTTTATGAAAAAGTAAGAAAATTAATTTGAGTGATGTGAGTACTTATCAAAGAAGCACATAAATTTCAGAATTAAATAAAATTAAAAAAATCGTATTAAAAATAGATTATAGAAAAATTACCATATAGTTAATCAAATAATTTATTATTAATTGATAAAAAATTATTCAATATTTTTAGCAATATTTTTTTTAATTTCAAATACAACCGATCTTTTAATTTTTCTTTTTCATCACATTGATATTCGAATGTTACGAATCTTTAAAAACTTTTAAATTTTCTAAGTATAAAATAATAAAATTCATATAAGTAAAAATAAGGAAAACTTATCTCTGACTGGACTTATAGTACGATAAAACAAATTCATGTAATCAAAAGATATTAAAAAGAAACATTTAAAAATCGTACCAAATGAAAAATAAAAATGAACATGAATGCACTCAATAGACAGGTATAAATTAGATTTAACATTCAAGTTAAATAAATAATTATTTATTTCATTGACGTTAAATTAATTTATTTGTATGGGAAAATATAGGTAATGATCATGAAAATTTTATGCTTAAAGTTAAATTTGGATTTAAAAGTTTGAACAATAAGATATATCAAAACTGTTCAATTTTTGAAAAAGCTTTAGCCTGTTAAGGCTAAAAATTTTAAGATTCATAAATAAAATGTCTTACATACAATACAATATGTGTTTTAGAATATGCACGTTTGCCTCTTTGAGTGTCATTAATTGCATATATAACTAATAATTAATTTTACATTACTTTCAAAAAAAGATTAACTGTATGAAGTGAATAATTCTGTATCAGTATTTAATTCTACTCTAAAAATATTTAGTTTTACAATCTGGTGATAAGGACATATTAATCCTCTATACTATTTTTATTGCTTTCTTCTTTCAATTCTCAACAAGCTTCCCAATCTTTGATTAAGCAAGTATTTGGGGAGATTATAAATTCCAGTAGATGCAAAGTTTTTTTCTCATTTTTTATATCTTAATGTAAGCATTTTCATGCACTATAACAGCCAGAAGACTCAAATCTTTAAAATTTGGGGATAACAGAATCTTCAATTCCGAACACACTTTTAAATTTCATCTTATTTTTACATTTGAAAATAAAAGAGAAAATTTCTCTACTAGTCTCCTGAGTTTAATTTTTACTGCATATACGAAAATTTAATGTTGCTTCACTTGAGTTCATCCTAATTACCTCATATATTGATTGAAGTATCATGATTATTGCTCATTAATTTCATGATTTCTCATTATGCTTAATATTTCTTTGGATTAAAATAATTATTCTGCTTTAATTCAATATTTTCCTTAAAATCGTTAAAATCCTTAAAATTATTATTTAAATTTACTCTTATTTTCCAATATATTTTAACAATTTTTTAAAAAGAATGGAGTTTATATAATAATACAGAAATATTATTGTATATGGTATTTTAATTTATTACAAATTTAATATTTCGATTAAATTGTGAATAGAAAATTATATAAAAATATTTTTGATAATGAAAGCGTTATCTTAAAATTATATAAATTTTTATAATGATATTTTATTAATCCTTCATGATTTAATGTTATTTATTTTCTTTAAATGTTTAGTAAAATTTTAAAATGAATGTATGTAACACACACCATCGATACTTCTAGTTTAAGATCAACTATATTTGGAAATATGTATTTGAGAAATATTCAAATATTTTTATATGAAATCTTCTATATATTTTGCTTACTCTTTCAGCTTTTATCAAGCAGATGAAATTCAATAGCAGATAAAATTTTCATCATATATAATAAATATTATTTTTTTCAACCTGACAAATTTATAAACTTAATAAAAAATTGTATTACTTAATATTGAAAATATAGTTTTTAATCAATTATATATTTAATAGTAGCATTGTATGAAAGATAATTAAAATAAAAAAAACAGCGAAAAGTATTACTTTTTTAGTTTCATTAAAACTGAAACTTTTAAAATCATTAAAAATTTAAAAAAATATCACTTCAGAAAATTTTATACCATTTTCGCAAGCAACAGTTTTACTTAAAAAAATTCCTTTTAAGAATAGTATGAGTAATAAGTATATAATGTATAAATATTTTATTTTATTATACCTTATAAATAATATAAGCAATGTATAAATTTATAAATTGTATCGCTAATAATTAATATATGCATGAAAAAATATTTATCTCTAGAATAATGATCATCGTATGATCTGATTCAATAAATGTGATCAATAAATGTTTTTTTTTGAAATACAAACTGCAAAAACGACAGCTTTTAGCTTTTTTCCTTAAAAAAGTTTATCTTCTGTACAACATTTATATTAAAAGTCTTTGTCAGGATAAACATTGAAAAATTAAATTTAATGCTTAATTCTAATTTAATATAAACATTTTAGTATACATGCAATTCTTGTGCTATAAAATGCCTTATTTTACGTAGATATGCATTAATATAAAAATCGTGAATCACACTTATACATTTATATACAGCAATTGCTTAAAAGACAAACTATTAGAATAACTAAATTATGATATTCATAATATGTATTGATAAAAATATTAAAAACATAGATTTAAACATTTATAGAAATATTTTAGAACACATTTTCAATTTATCACACTTTCATTAGAAAATAACATGACAACTACATTTCTGTAAAATTATTTTCTTGCTACTCGCATCTACAATAACGTATAATTGGCTCATGAGCGCTTAAAGTGCACGAAATGATCTGAATAATGATCACGAAATGATATTACATTTCATTCAATTATGTCTGGATAATTCCACAGACTTTTTATGCAGTCCGTCTGCGCCAATAATTTATTGCACAACTGCAATTTAATGAAATGCTAATGTTAAAAATTACAACACCGATGTTCAGCCCAATTCTATTACTCTTGATTTCAGTTGTACACAAATAAATTTTATAATTTAATTACAAAAGAGAAAGGAATCGTATGAAAAGGAGAAAGTATTTCATAATACATTATGAAGGCATTAATCTAGTTCTGGAGTAATGACAATATGGAGAAGTTCAAATTTCCACACATAAATATGCATTAATAATTTCCAATATGAGAAATTTTACGATATGTTTTAAATGTAACCATTTAACATTTCAAAACATAAAACACATACATGTGTAATTTTTAGTTGCATAGCCTTGAAGTCTGTAAAATGTTTACCTCATTTCTTATGACGACACGTGTAAGGAAATAGGAAAAAGCTAGGAAAAATTCAAAAACTTAAAATGTTTCTTATGAAAATAATCGATTAACAGTCTGAAAACAACTTTCAAAATCATAAATTCCTTTTACAATTCTCAAAGACTACATAATGTAAAATGAGATCATGTACAAAATTTTTGCATGTTTCCGTATATCTATAAAAGCATTAAATCTTATGAAATTTAATAAGAATTTTTATTTATAAGTAATAAGAAAATAAATTACTCAATTCTTTATTCAAAGCAGTAGCTAAAATATTCCTCTCACAGTTAAGTCGGCAGTTTGTTTCCCGTTGACATTGAATATGTAGTTATAGGAAAGTGTTTTGTTTGCTGACATTGGTGATCAATGAAGCTTGAAAAAAGATCTCAGTGAGTAAAACACATTAATTCTAATTTCAAAATTTATAAGAATGAAAAAAATATTCTAAGAAGTATTATGACAAGGTTAAACTTAATTTGAAAAAGATTTTTTTTTTCTTATATTTGGTACTTTTGTTCATCGAAATGAACTAAATGAAAGGTTATAGAATCTTCTATCTTAAAAACTTTAATTATTCTTTAGTTGTATGAAAAAGAGTTTCTCTAATCTTAATTTCATAATTTGATCAAGTTATAGTAATAATTTGAGCTTCATTTGCTTATTCTATTCATATATCTTTAGAGTTTTCACTTTAATATTTTGTTCAAAATCTAGAGGCGTGATTAATATCATGAATCATAACCCACCATCTAGGATACAAGTTTGGAATGAATTAAAAGCAAAATCATTACACTCAGAAGCAAATTTTAATTTAGAAATCAACATTGAGGACGATGATTTCTCTCACACAACTAATGTGGTACTAGAATATCTCCCAAATTAACGAGTATTGTATCTTTCATTGACTCAAAACTGAATGCATTTTCTTTTAGTGACAATCAAGACACTTTTAATAATCAGACCAAATAAATTTCTACTGATATTGTATTATAAATCAAAGATAATATTTAAAAAATTTTAAGATTTTAAAAGTTTTTGAAACGACAAATAATTAAGAGTTCACAGTCTTAATTATGTTAAATAAATAATCTATAGTGATGGATATATAGTTTTTAAGTAAATTAACGTGTTATCTTTATTATATTTTTAACTCCTAAATTAACTTTTTATGTAGCTATTAAAATAACTTAATCTCAAAATCTCTAATGTCTTTATTGTTTGCTATATTATTATTACCTCATCATTAACAATCCATCTTGTCATGCCAGCACAATCTAAAACATCTAATATATAAATATAGAATTAAATTGCGAGTATGCTTATAAAAACAACTGCATCACTATGAATTGATGATTTGGCCGATATTATTTCACCAACTAAAATAACACAAAACATATATTTATTTTTCTAATCTTTTCCGCTTGTTCTGGTGCAGTGATATTCACCAATGAGCTATTTCAAAGTCTGCCATTGTGTTTCAGAAATGTTAATAACTATGCCAATATCACTGCGCTCCATTGTTTCTGAAAATCATTGAGATTCAGTTGGCAGAATCTCATAATTATATTATGAATTTAGCACCTTCAGGTCTCATATATTCCTTACGTGACTCTCATACCATTTGAAAAAAGTAAATGAACAAAGTGTATTAGGTGCTCGCCTTGGCGAATATTTAAAAGCACCTAACCATCAATTAATTTTATCACTTATGATGCTTTGAACTTTCGTTAATTGAGGATTGTTTCTTGCTACATATTTAACCTCTTAATGAACCCAGGCTACATTTCATTCTTCTGGCGTGGCTTAAGAACTGGGTGACGCACAGGAAAGACAATCTTGCCAAATTATAGAAAGGCTTGAAATATATGGAGTTAAATTAGTTTCACTAAGTGGTTTCTCAACTAATTTATGGCTTATTTTACATGTGCTACAAATTAAAAGAAATACATGTGTGTGTCAGAGGTTTTTTTATTAATTTGTAAATTTATTTGAGTTGGATGAGAGCAGTTCATCTAGCTGAAGTGAAATTTCTAAGATCGATAGTAATACTACATTAGTTCATGTAGTTCAAAAGGAAAAATCCAAAAAGTAAAACATCATTAAAAATACTCATTCATAACTTTCGAGTAGCAAAAATTTAATACTGGTTTATGATTCCCAAAAAAAACAATATACGTTTGCGTTGGGGGAGAGAGAGAAAAATTTTATATATATATATATATATATATATATATATATATATATATATATATATAAATTTCAGATTGCATGAATTTTTCGTTTCACTTTTGTTGTTGAAATTTTGTCAAATATCACTATTTTAAGTTTAAAGATGTCAGTTACGCTGAAAATAATGTTCAGTGATTTACATTTAATTTTATATAATCCACTAAATTCAAACAATTTAATTGCGCTTGGAAATTTAACGTTTATGCAAAATATTATTCTTTAAGATCAAATAACGTAGTTCAAGGTTAATTTTCACACTTTTTTAAGTGTTAAGTTGTAAATATACACACAGTTAGAAAATCCAAAAGGATAAGATTTTTTTCGGAATTTCGAAAATAGGAAACGATTTCTAGATCGCATTCGACGGTTCAGTGAAACGGTCTATTTCAGCTACAAAATAAACAATTGAATTGATAAGCAACCTTGACTGACATACGACGACAGGAAAAGTGGCCGCTGCTTACTACTCCCGATGCCATTGTCTAGAATATTTAATGACGAGAACGCGGTTGTTTCCCGTTGTCTTCCATTTGATGCAGAATTCAATAGTTATTAAAATTCTGAACACTGAGCGTTGTGAGTTCTGAATCTGTTTGGTAATTGCCTAACCTTTCCATTCGGGCGCTTTTTATTCAGAACTGGATGTAATCTTGGAAAATAATTATGAATTATTCTTTAAGCTTCGTTTCCCTATAAATGTTATTTTAGAATTCGATGCACATTGTGTGCATGGCCCATCAAATAGCCATTGGAAATAAAAAAAATCTGTAAAATAGATACAAATTCGAACAATTTTTAGAATTATTGAAACACTAACTACTCTTTTTAAGTAAAGGAATCTTAATTCTAGTTTTATAACTCTTCCATGGTCACCTAATTCATTATTTCCTAATTAGGTGAATAATTCGTTTATTCATCGATAAGAATTTCACTTAAAGTAACTGACACCATATAGCAAGTAGCCTAAAATAAACAGCTGTTGTAAAAAATATGAACATCCAACATATATATTTTCCCTATAGACTTTACATAGGTAATGAATAATATTTATGAGTGGCAAGGAAAGGAACCCGAGAATATCTTAAGCACTCACCTCAACAAATCTACACACAAGTATCAGAGGTGCAACACACATCTGTTATTTGGTGACTGGATTTGTTTTTAAAACTTTTCTGAAGATCGCAGACCTTCCAATGGAATTGCGAGCCATGAGGAATTAAAGTCAAAGTTAGAATTAGAAAGAATACGTTAAATATTTCCGTTAAGTATGTAATGCTCCGTTAATTGTTATCCTTAAAAAAATCTAGTAAATAAGATTTTGGGATTCTCTTTCTTCTAAGTTAACGCTATGGAGGGCAATATCTATGTTTCATTATGAAACATTTCGTTGATTTTAAACAGCTGTATTACATATCTATTTTGAAATAATCGTAAAAGACATCCTTATAAAAAGTTATTTTTGAAGTACAGCAAAATAATTATACAGGTACCTATGACACTATCTCCCAAAAGATACAACTCCCGCAATCTAATATTTTTATACTTTTATATAATGCTTTAAAAATTAATAATATTTAAAAAAATATTGTTGAAAGAGTCCTGAAATAATCTCATATCTCGGAGAAAAAGTGAATAGGGTTGGAGTCCTTTTGAAAGACTTAAGAAATGGAATCCATAAAAACTAACAAAAACCAGAACACAGCACATTATAATTTATTAGTAAATACCCAAGAAAATGCTTAAACTAATGCCAATCTGAATTATTAACTATACATTACACATAGATGTACATATTAATAAGCTCATTCATATGTCATAAGAGAGAGAGTACAGAAAGAGAAAGGAAGAAAAACTAATATAATCATTAAACAATATTATTTATGTAGAGATTAATTGAAAAAACTAATTACGAATATCGCAAATAAACTTTTCGGTCAAATGTACGTTTTCAAAAAGACAAAGAATATAAAATTCATATTAAACGGTATTCTACCCCTATATATAATTCTGATTTTCATTCTTAATTAAAAAAATAAACTACGATAATCATTTTAAACATAGCATTAAAAGCGAGGAATTCATTCTTGGAAAACTGGATTTCATCTCGTTTTCAGCCTCACCACATTCACAGCCAAACTCAAAAACTGCTGAATCCTTTTGAAACGAAATTTTTTAATAATCCGATATTTTTTAAAAATAAACTTAGAACTATTTTTGCAGACTGAAAGAATTTCTATGCTGTAAGCGTTTGAAGATGATGAGTAGAAGATTGTGATACCCACTAGACTAAAAAAGCTGGCAGCACAGATGAGTATAACAATAAAATTTATGAGACTGGATACTGAAATGTTTAAATATAAATTTGACTGTATAAAGTACCGAAGAAATTTTATATATGTAACAGAACTGTCTTTTCCCCCAAAAAAACGTATTTTTAATTTCGTATGACTAAGCAATTATTTCTTTCATCATGATCCCAGTAATTATTTAAAAAAAAATTAAGAATATTTTTCTAAAAGTAAGATTGGAACATGTTTCCCTTTTCGTAGTAAATTTTTCATAAAATTAGTTAGACGATGAGATTTTATTTATTATAAAAAAGAAGATACATCATATACTGCTTTTTCGTTAGTAAGTACACTAACCATTCGTTAAAACATATTAATTACCATTTCCTAATTTTATAAAATTCTAGTTCAAAAATTTTTAATTTTGTCAACATGTAATATTATTTAATTGGAAATTAAAAGACTCTTAAAATGAAATCTGAAAATTAAGAAGCTTTCATAATCTTTTGACATATTTGAGAAAGACAGACAATGTATATATAATACATATTAGATTACACATTAGCAGTCAAATTTAGTACAGCAATAATGGTAAACAAATACAAAAAATTAATCTTTTATGCCCCTCCTAGAACAAAAATTTGGTTTTCTATAAAAAAAAAGCAACATATTTTTCAATCAATTACTTTTTTCTGCAGCCCTTATATTCAAGGTAAAAGAGCTCGTTTAAATGGGAAATCACCTGACGAGGCAGTAAATCGCAAATCACTGGAAAAAAAAGTAGGAAATTAGTTTCCCTTTCCCATTGGCACACTTACAAACAAGTGCGCAGTGAACCGTGAGCATGGCGAGGGAACTTTTGCTGGACGGCCGCTACCGTTACTCTCACGCGGTTGTTTGTTTATCTCATTTCTGGGTATTTTCTCTTCTTCCCAGTAGATAAAAAATAAGTATTTTCCTATCAATGAGTGCATTGTAGCATGCAATTGAATTGTGACGTCACGTCTGCTTTGTTTATGTTCCTTAAAAATATTGTTTTCTTTTTTATTTATTTATTTTTACCAACCTACTCCAGTAGTTTTTTGTTGAATGAAATGAAAAGGTTCATGGGAGAAAATTTAAATCATTGCAACATCTGACAGGTTAGATATTTTATAGGGGAAAAAAGAAACTACATATTTCTGTGTAAAACTGATTTCCTTTTCATCAGTGCTTTCCAGACAACAAAACAGGTCGCTACTTTAAAATAGTTAAAAAATGTCCCTAATTATTTCTTTTCTTTCCTTCTTCTATTTCTTTTTTCATTTTTTTTTTTAAATAATTTAGTTAAATATGTTAATTTTTTGAGTGCATATAAGGATTTATTGAAGAAACTGTGACATAGTTTTGATTTTATTTTAAATATATATATATATATAAGTGTATAATGTAGCAATATAGATCAGTATGATAAAGAAAATCTCCGAATTTTCAGTTACATGCTACAGATTTAAACAAGTTTCTCAAGTTATAAATACTCGTAAACAAGATATTACTTACTTAGTTTTTATTTATATTCTAATTTCATATTTATAAGTATATATAAGCTATATAAAGGTAATTAAAAATAGCTTATATTTACTTATAAATATAGAATAATAACTTTAATAATTTTCAAGGCTTTCATCAAGTCTTACTCTTATTACACAGACTAGTTAATTTATTTTTAGTGTAATTTAACCAAATGTGCAAACAAATTTATATCTTCATAATAATACTTTTCATACTAAAATAGAATTTATTTTGACAATTCTTTCTTTGCAAATAACCAGTAGCTTTTTTAATTAAAGTTTTTAATAAGAAAGAAGTTTATACTAAAGACAAATAAAATATACTATTCGTCTCAAAATAACTGCTCACACTAGCAAAAAGAAAATTTTAACTGTGAAAAATATTTTTAGTGGATTCAACTACACACTTCATGTATAGAAATAAATTATTTGATAGAATTATTTCATTTTTAAGAAGTTTAAATGTAAGAAATTAATGTAAAACGTCAAGCATGCAACCAAACAAAGTATTAATTTAAATTTGGTCCATAGTAAAAAAAGGGAATGTTTATAGAGATGTAAATTAAGAATTTATTTAAATTTTCAATATTCCGCTCAATAGAATTGTTTTTTTTTATAATTAATACAAAAAGTTTTTTAAGCTAGTATAATAATTAATTCACTAAAATTCTGTCACTTTTACATCGAAAAATAAAATTATGTGAATAAGTATTTTGAATAACTTCTATAGTTTTTAGTTACCATCAGTTTTCTAATGGATTAATTTTTTATAAAAACAAAATCAGGTAACAATAAGTGTAGCAACTATGTAAAAATCTTTCACTTTTATAATCTTGACGAATGCATTTGGTGACAGCAATTTTAGCTGTTTATAAAGTTATCAAAATTTACTTATTAAAAGATAATCGTTAGATACTAATATCTCTGTAAACAATCATTCACATCAATTTCTAGAAAAGCGTTAAGCTTTATCTTTTGCCTGGAAATGTTATTTACTATATACATTATACTTAATATATTTATACATTATACTTAATATATTTTAAATTAAGAAATAGTGAGTTTCAACAATATTTTATAACATGAAATATTTGTTTGTACAAAAGAGAATTTAGAGTATTATTCATAAGAAAAAAGTTATTAGTTTTTACATCGTTTTAGTACATAATGAGCAACAGGAGGCAGTTACAAGTAAAAAACACGACAATGCTATGAATTTAACTTCAGAAATTCTTATTTGATAAGATGCGACATAACAGTACATATTATTTAAAAAACAAAGATAATTAAGATTGTCATATACATTTTTCAACACAAAAAAAATGGCATCTTTCGTTGATTTTTAGCAAAATAGAAATCTTTCAACAAACCATGGATTTGATTCTTATCTACTAACAGATTGCACAAAACTTCTGTAACATTTCCAAGTTACTGTAACAATGTCTAGATTCGGAGCCAAATTCTGTGCAATTAACTACCGTGAGATAACCATCGGACATTTTTGTACTGAAGCCTTTTACTTTCCTGAGTTTTATTAATAAAATGAAACAGGAAAGAGTGAAAATAAAACTCCGTAAAGCTCTATACATGATATATTCTTACCACAAACTTGATATCTTTTTTAATAAAACAGCCTAATGATTTATTCTTTTTTTCATTGCTTATAAAAATCAAATTTTATTAGAAAATTGACATAAATATATTTTGTACTGCTCTTAGAATTCCATAAATCCATATTTTGACGTAAGAAAACACTTAAGTGTATGGAAAATTATATGTTATTTTAAATTACATATTTAAAAATGTAATTACCACAAATATTTAGTAAAATTTCTTTGAAATATAAACCTTATGAAAACCGGCAACCAAAAAACACCATTACTTTCTCTTAACACATTTAGCATATCTAATAATTGATATAATAACTTAACCGTATTATCTACCAAAACGTTACCGCTCGACCTTTGGTTTAACAATTCGTAGATCGAATCCCATTTAGTATTTTGAGGTTTGTAATGATTCGAAAAACACTTTAAATTGTTCGTGTCTGTCTAATTAATCCTTTTTAGTGTGTAATAAATGATCGTTGAGCGACAAACTAACTAAACTAACCAAATTTTAGAGTATATCCAAAAACAAAATTTTGAAAATTAAGATAAAAAACAAATTTGAAATACAAGTCATGGATAAAATTTGAAATACCAAACCATTATTGTAAATATTTTTATTTTTGAAACATTTTAAAAAGTAATAAATAATTTACCTCAAATGCAATTAACAAATAAAATAAATTCAACAAATTATTGATTTAAAATAGGTAATTATCAAGTAAAAAATCTGAATACATCCTTTTTTAAAAAAAATGTATTTAATTTAGTGAAAAATTAAGTAATAATTTTTGGCCAATACTTATCTCAAACAGCTATAAAATTGAAAAACTATATAATATTTTAATTAAATTAAATTCCAAAAAACATATAAAATGAATTTAATACTATTATATAAAATTAAAATAACTGACAAAGTCAAAAATAATTTATTTTTAACCCAATAACATAATGACAGAGAATAATTTTGATTTAATGCAATCATTTTAACAAAATAATTGACAAAATAACAAAACTAATTGAAATTATGAGCAACTTTCTACAGCTTAGTGAAACATTTTTTAAACATTAGCCAATGTATAAAATATTTTCAATTAAGATAATTTAGACATGAATTAGAATGTTGAAAGAAATTTTAGATACTTTTATTATTTTCAATAAGTTTGGTATGCATTTTTTAATCTACAGTGATTTCAATAATTATAAATACGTAAAAAATTGTTGAAATATAATTAAAATAGCTTAAAATATTTTACAAAATCAGACTATTACATTATGAAAATAATTTTGTGGTTTTTTTCTTGTTTTAAATGAACACTGAATTGCTTTCGTAATGAATTTTAGTTTAAAAAAATTTTTTTTAATCGTTCAATCAAAACCTCATCATTTTTACTCTTAAGTATCATTAAAAAACATAAACTCTTCCTTGGTTCAATGTTCATAATAGTTTAACATTTCAAAACATAATTCAGAATCTTGAAGAAAAAGAGATTTATTTACAATAAATTGAAAAATAAAAACATTTTAAACTATCACGCAGAATTGCTTAGAAAGTAAAAAGCAATTAAAATTCTATGTACCAAATGTATCTTGTTCAGACTTTTGAAACGCTTGACGCAGAAAAATAAATATGATGCCATATCATACAATTGAATTTTACTTTATGACGGATTATGGTTAAAGTTAAATAGATAGATTCTCAGTTTGATGTGTTACATTTGATTGTCGCTCGGCAATTACATTTGCACACGAAGGCTAATTCCCCGAACAGTAGAAACAATCGAGTCAGTTCTGTTAAAAGTGCCTGGAGCATTATTGCATTCGAAAAATAACTGAAATGAGTTCTCAATACCATGAATTAGCATTGTTTTTCTTGTTTAAGAAGTGACGTGAAACCGGTTTTTCATTCAATTCAAAAAATCCTAAATGATGTTTATGATATAATAATGCCATTTTCTAAAAAAAAAAAATAAATAAATAAAAATAAAAAAAATAAGTTTCATTTCGGAAATTTGAAGTTAATTTTTAAAAATGACTTATTGATTATTCCATAATATCATTTTTATAGTACTGTAATTGGTTATTCTGTATTAAATTTCTATAATATTGGAAAGTGAATCCACAAAAGTTTAATTTTAAATATAAGCTATTTAAGTGTTCTTAAAATTAATTATCATGATTGTTTTGTTATTAATAAATTGAAAGAAAATTTGAACATATAAAGAATTTTGAAAAAAATTTTCCTAAAATAAAATTAATTTCGTTATGAATTTCCTAAAATGAAATTAATTTTGTAAAATGATTAACATGATCATTCAAATATTATTAATTTACACTTTTATTTTCGTAATTGAAATTATGTTTGTCAGCAAATAAAATTTAAAACTTTTATTTTGCTTAAAAACTTTTAATAGTAAGAATAAAACTAATAAGATAATTAAAATAAATATAAAAATATACTTTTAATATTTATTAATAGTTATGATATTCTTATATGATTTTTGTATTTATTAATAGTTATGAAAATCTTTCAGAATTCGAATATAATTCGTTCCATTCGTAATAGGAAATTACTTAACTTCTATCGATTAAACTTTATCAATTAAATTAATTTATTTTAAGGAAAAGTCGTTTGACTTTTCTTTAAACTTTAAACTTACTTTTTGATATTGTAATTCATACTTTATCATCTAATATAGACAAAATTTCTGACACATGATTCTAAGAAAAGTCTTTAGTAAGTAACCGTTCTGCTCTTTCAAGTAGTGAAATTCGTAAATCTATAAGCTACCAAATAATATTCGTTACTCATATAAACTATTATTTATTCAATTTAAAAAATTGTATAAAGGGCATCAGTTTAAACTGGGAAATTTTCTTGTATATTTCTTAATTTAAAATTGAGTTTGTTAGCAAGAATTATTTGACTCAGTGTCAATAGCAAATAAAAGTTAAATTTTATGCAAAGCTACAGTATAATCATTTTTATTTTTTGTAATACCATCTTCATCTATTATAATTATTTATTTAACTGCCTTACTAACCCAGTTTTTTACTTTTTAAATCCATTTTTCTGAATAGCTTAACTTTAGAAATTCTAAAAATACATACTCTTTGTACGTAACAGATTTAATAATTTACAAACTTGGATATATTGGAAAATTTTTAAGCTAATTTTTTTAAGTCTATTCCAACAAACATACCAATTATTGCCATATTTTAATTACTCAATTTATTGTTTACTTATATAAAAAAAATCTATTTATATATATATATTGATCATATCGTTTAATAAAATCGAAATACCTCACTTAAAGAGGAAACTGAAGTCGGGCTTTTTAAATTATTACAATAGTTAAAATTACCTGAAAGTCTCCTTTGAAACAATAAAACCATGCCAAGTTGGCTTCGAAATTCATCCTTATCATACATCTGCCATTTTTTCTTCTATAAAAGCAAAATGCTCCAAACTTTTAATTTTCTCAGTTTTATCAGTTAGATAATTATTTATGGTACTACTTTAAATGCCTTTGTGGAATTAAATAACGAATATAGGTACTTATATACTTCATGTAATTTTGATTTCTACAAACAGTTCTTAATATAAAAATATAATTAGAATTATAAACCATTCCCTTTATAGTGTTAGCATATCTCATCTACATATTATTAATGGTTTATTACTAGTAATCTCATTTTAGAGGCTATTAATTATTATGACATTAAAGATATAGAAAAGTTTTCTAAAAAAATTAATTTTAAAAATATGAGAAGCTCTAAAGAATGTGGAATAATGTATAACGTTAGAGGATTCAAAGATTGAAATTAATAAAATAAGAATTTTCTTTTCTCTAAATTTTGTTTCCAAGTTTCATTTGAAACTTAGCAGATGTATCGAAATTTTACTTAAACTTAATTTTAAAAAAAGCAAAATACAGAAAATATGTTAAATATATTCTGTCTGAGATTAAATCTCTACTCTTAAATTGCTGTATTTATTTTTTAATAAAAACAGCAGGTTAAGAGAAGAGATTTAGTAACAGATAGGTGGGAGTATTCTGTTAGGAATAGAGAGTATTCCAAACAGCAACAAATGTGTGATATGAAGGAATATTGTACTCTCAGAGCTTGATTGGAAAATTTTGATTCTTAATTCTATACTTGTAATCATATATTACAGTTCTTCTCCATTAGTACAGCCAAAAATCAAGTTCGAAGTCCTCAAAACAAGAATTTTTAATAACTGCCACCTACTTGAGAATCCACGCATATACTTTATCTCTTTATCAAGGTGAAATGTGGGCTGGGAATCATCAGTGTGGGCTTTTGATAAGTACCATGCATATAAATATGTTCATTGCATGAAATTTAAGAGGGAAATAAGAGGAAACTTTTCTAACATAATTTCAGAAATCGATTTACTGTGTCTCCAAGCTATGTTCCATCTATTTAAAAAGGATTATGACATAACTGTTATTTTTACAACTAATTTACAAAAATATAACTACATTGGTAAATTTAGAAAATTTTTACCTATCACAAGTTATGTTTGGGGATGAAAATAATTTTCTACTAATGAAAACTGAAATTATACATTTTTTAAAAAAAATTTTTTCTAAGATTCATTTATACATTCATGATTCATTTATACAACTCTTACTAATTTATATTGTTTTATATTTATAGTTAAAGTTATCGCATTATATTTTAAAATATATGAACCAAAATTTAAATGAATGCGTTGTCCTATCACTTAAAATGACATTAATATATAACTATATATTCTAATATTAAAGAAAATATTTGTTTTCCATTATTGATAGCAGCCATGTTAAACTCTATTTTGTAACACAACTATTTTGACGTGATTTTTATGATTTGAAATAAAACATATTTTTCTGTAGAATGCAAATAAAGTTATGTGGATAGAAGTTACTATTTAGAATTAACAATGAAGAAAATATTGAAAACTTTCTAACATCGCATCAAATTCTACAAGTACTGATAATTATTATCCATAAATAACATCATAAAATTTTGGAATTTGATGAGGAACAAATAAATCTACAGTGACAGTTTTCTAAAATTATTTCACTTTGAGAAAACTGAGAAATTAAACATCATTAACATTGCTCTTTCATGTAAAAAAATGTCGTTCGAAAGATATTCAAAGCTAATTCAATAGACTCTTGTCGTTTGATATTGGATTTTAAATTATTCATACTATGATAATAACCAGCTTATATATATATCGAACAAAATTCTATGCTCTTGACCAACTGTTCAAAACTGATGGAGGTTGCAAAGATGCATACTTTTATCCGTATTGATTATCTTACATACAGATTGCATAATGGCAAATGTTATCATCCATAAATAAAAAGCTTTCAATGAATGATAACACTTGTCACCATGCAGAGGCTGTACAAAACTGTCTTGTCATGAAAGATATTTCTTGCATATGCTAGCTAACACGTTCTCAAGATCTGAAACCAATTATAATATATAAAGGGATGATTTGGAGAACTGTATTTCTGTACACAAGCAAGGAAATCCTCATATGTGCAATGAAGAAAAAGTTACTCAACTTGGCTTAATAGTTCTAAGTCATATTGTTAAGAATATACCACATCATATTGATGTTGTCTCGCATTATTTGACAACTTCGCATTAGTTACTGATGTAAAGTCGAAAATTATTCACAAATTTAAGTAATTAAAATTGAAAAGTTTGATTATTTTTGACAGCATTTATATTTCCTAGGATCAGCATTAAAATAGTGAGCTAGACGAAAAGGATAAAAAAAAGTATGAGAAAATACAAAAATAGATTTTCTCTGATCTTTTTCAAAGAATAATGTAGTTTCCCTTTTTTAGTATATCTAATAATTTTGTTATTTTCCTCATTTTATTTTCTCGAAGGAAATAAATTTCAATAAATTTGATTATTCTAATACGTATAATAACATTGCATTCAATATCTATAATCACGAGATAAATCAAGGCCAGTATACGTTTGTTTACAGATTTCTGTCTTCCTCTGTCAGTTTTCTTGCGTTTCTTTAGAACTTACTCTATCATTCTACCTGATAAAACGAAATGCATTGAAGGGGAACCATTTCTACAATTTTCATTCACACACAGGAAACAAAAAGAAAATGTCAGCCATTACAAAAGTCGTCGAAAATAATAGTTTATCTTATAAATTTGTTTTTAAATATGTAAATTTTTTCACAAATTTCCTTTTTGAAATGATTAAAAATGAGTCACTTTGTTATATAATTCAAACATTAAATATTGCAAAATCTATTGTTGCTTATTCGATACAATGATTAGTGCATTCACTAGCCATTTCGATCTTTCTTGAAATTCCAGAAAAAAAAATTAACTTTACAGCTGTAATATGACATTTATTGACATTTATATTAGCAGGACAATTGCGATTTAACTTCACCTACTGATTAAGAAAAAATTTCCCACCTTATTACTCACATGGCGTCATATTATTATTATTTATATTTTATGCATTAGAAAACTTTGTTTACCCACCCAAACTGGGCATCGCGTCAAAAAAAAATGATCAACAGTGAATCATCTTAATCAACATTAAGGAGACTTTTGAATAGAAGTGGAATTGTAGCCTAGAATTTCATTCTAGCCTCATAAAAATATCTTGTGATTAGAAACTAATCTATGGTTTACTTAATGAAATATAGTCCTGGTAATATAATTAATATCAACCTTACGTAATTCATAACTGTAGAACTAAAGAAATGTAACAAATTCCAGTTAACACATACTCTATAAATAATACCCAAGAACTCTATATAAGTAAAAGCAGCCACCTTTAAAGCGAGCACATTTTTTCTAGACTTCACCAGATTAACAAAAACTTATAAAAACAAAAATAAAGATTAGACTTTTTTTATTTTCAATACAGAAGTAAAAAATATTTGGCAGCAACAATATACATTAAATAGTTTTTTCCATGGATATGATCAGATAAATACAATATACATATCAAATGATGACTATAAGAACTAGGATTCACTTTTTTCCTTGGCTTCAGTTTTTTCTCTGAATGAAGTATTCAATTAAATTTTCAAATATTTAGGCAAACACAGGCAAGTATTTATTTAAATATTTGTCTGTATTTTGTATGTGTTTGTATGCAGGTACATAGATGCTTTTTATATATAAGTTTGGAGAAAATAATATTTTCAAATTTATAACATAAAAATGTTGGATTTAATATTGACGTCATTAGAAATTGTGATGTTGATAGATTCTAAATGGATTCTATGAATTTTAGTTCTGTGTTTATCAGTCGGTATGAAATATTCTACATTTGGATTGAAAATCATGCAGCAGAAGATGAAATTTCAGTATGTGATTGCGTTATTTGACATAAACATAATGAGTCACTCACCGCACAGCATATTTTATCTCAATAGATTTTGAAAGCATACTGATATAACTAAAGTGCACCATTAGAATAAAGTTACATCAATTGATTTCAGCAACACCGATATTCTAGAAACATTTTTACACTGAAATTTTATTCTATAAGCGTGTATGAGTGAGAGAGTGAATGAAAAGGAAACTTTTAATATTTCACATTAAAA
>JAPDSC010029182.1:130249-142273 GCA_026290005.1 Latrodectus geometricus | reverse complement strand
ATATATATATATATATATATATATATATATATATATATATATATATAAATCTATATAATATCTTTAAAAGGAAATTAAAAAAGATACGTAATCCATTGATAAAATTATTTGTGGACCCTTTTAGTCGGATTAATTGTATTTATATTCATAAGTCTAATATTTACCACACATCGTTTGAATATTCATTGATACTTTTCGAGATTTACAAAATGGATGCTAGACTCTCATGTCAACTTCTTCACTTGACCAGGCTTCAAAATAAGATGATGTTATCATCAAAATGTATCTTAGGATGCTTCAATAACTGTAAGCAATAAATCGGTGCTCAACAATATAACGAAAGCCCAGAAAATGCTAAATATAATTAATGTATATGCTTACTCGTGGTGACAATATTCAATCCTGCTAAATATTTACATAAATAAATACTTCATTCATTTAAAGAACAAACATGGGAATACTAATTTTTCAACTTTCACCAGTATTTGAGATTAAAATGAATGAAATTTATTCTAGAATGTCACAGATTCTAAGTGAAATCTCAAGGCCGTAGAATTGCGCGTGTTTTTGTTTCCTGCATGCCATGACCGAAATTTCGGAATAGGAATTACCACACAAATGTATTCGAAAATAGAAGTGTTTTTTTATTGAAAAAAAACGCATTCGATATGAATGTATTAGATTAGAATTTCAGTCGTGTTGAATTAAGCTAACAAATATTTTTTTCTCTTAAGTTTTTTTATATCCATATTTAGAATGGTTTATCGAATGAGTTCAGTATCTCTTTTAACAACTGGTGTTTTAACGTACAATACAAATACAAATAAATAATAGGAAATCATAGCTAAAATATATTGTTGATTTCTGATTGCCAGTTAAAATTTACTTGACAAGCAACTATACGATTCTAACTTGGTCTTTTATCGAAGAAGTTGAAACTAAGCAATGATCAGCAAGTAGAAAATATACAGAAGTTGATGAGATAATGATATTTTCATGAAGATACCATTTTTAATAATAAATAGCAGTAAACATCATCAAGATTTTAAAAACTGTTTCTCTCGTTAGTAAAAAGTATAAAGAGCTTAATCCTAACTCAACAAAAGATTCCATATTAATAGATCTTTTGATCCGGTATATGATTCTAACTTGGTAGGCTGAGAAAGTTTAAAGATAAAGGCTTATATTAAAAGCAAATGACATTTCCTCTCAGATGAGCAATTGATTAGCTGTACTCAAAAAACAGAAGCGTAGTTTAAAATGTATATTAATATACAAGTAAAAATAATAATTGGTTGTTTGTTTAACATATATGTGAACATATATTTATGGGGAAGAGGAATATAAAGCTGAAAACCATGAAAAATAGGAAAGTAAAACAATAAAATCTAAATTACAAACATTAAGATCTGCTTTCTATTTTGGATAATTATACTAAATTGAAGTCACGCCTTAAATCATTGAAAAATATTCGGGGAGTATTCTAAGACATATCTATAGATTCTGCAAGACGAAGTCGATACTTGAGATGGGATTTTCTTCTCTAAATTTTTCACATCATACAAAGAGGAATGCAGAAAGCTGTGGCTACTTAATACTTATAAACTATCCTGTTCTTCGGTCGGGTAAGAAAAAAATCGCTAATTGGCTGTTGTGAAAATATCACCTTTAGTGCAACTGGACTACATTTCTCTTGTTTATTATAAATATAAAATTTCTTCTGGTATAAATGCAAATTGAACACAAATGGCCTGTTTTTAGCTCATCAGATCTTAGTTTCTACTCCTAGTTTGGGTGTAAGCCGATCTAATTAGCCCTTTATATCTAAAAAATGTGGCCATAAACTGACAAGCAAGCTATTATGAAGCCAATGGCGTTTTTCATATAAACGCATATTAAAAATAAACACTTAATAACAGTATCTCTTAATCATTTTTAAAAACCTTCCATAATTATAAATTCATTACCATGCCATTATTCAGTATTTATGTATTCACCATGGAGCATTTAAAACTTTATGCTCCCAATTAATAAATCAAAATTGGCTTAATAGATAGGTAAAAAAATTAGCATAATGAACACAAGAGTTATCTATTTTAAGCTACACAAAAACTTTTAATATACTGCTATAAACATAGAAGTAAATTACACGAACCTAAATGTTTTTGATATTTACATAATGATAAAAACGTTTTAAGTTGTCTTGGTCTTAAGCAAATATAATCGTTAAAAAAAGTATTTAAACTTTTATATTATTTAATATATTTACGATCCGGCGTTTGATTCAACAGTTCATAGATTTGATTCTCAACTTAATGATGGATGTTTGCAGTTGTTCGACTGTTATTCAAGCCAAAGAACTCAGTCGATTTAGCCTTTCTGTACTGAATATAATCAAAGAGCGACAAACAAACCAAACCAAACTTACATTATTTATGTCTTCTTTAACTTTATCTATCTTATCACAATCTTAATCGCGCTGTCACTTAAATTTTAATCTCTGTCTTCTCATGTATATCTGCCTCGTTGTGATCTATAATCCTATGTAAATCTTGTAAGACCTCGCATAAATCTGCGATATACAGCTCTGGCAGCCTCTTATGCAAATGAATAAGGTCGTATAAATAAACTTTAAATTGATCGTAATATTTAATAAATTTCGCATGTATTTATTAATATATGTATTAATTTTAAATAAATAGATTTTGAAAGATACTTAATAAATACTGTTTTTGTTTTATTTTGTTTTTTTAAAAATGTGTCTATACACAATAGCTATTTTTATTATATACGCGATAACTTATTTTTTTAGGTAAATTGAATCACGTCACCAGAAATTTACGGGTCCCATAAACCTTGCAGTATCAACATAGAAATAATACTTTACAGTATCAACATAGAAATGTATTTCAACGCCTAATCTTATTTTGATAGATATGTCTTTCCATTGCTGTATTGAATAAGTCAAGAAATGAAATTTTTATTTCAGGATTCAATTTCGCCGTTAAAATTTAGTTCAAAATTCCAAAACACTTAAAAATGAACTAAATTTAGGATGTTTCCTAAGCACTAAATCGCATTTAGCGTCAACGTTTAACACAGAATCAGGAATTAAATATGTGATTTCATAAAATAAATTATCATATGAAAATTATTAAACTTTTATATATTTTTTGTATAATTTATTTTTATATAAGTCACTTATATCAATAATTTAATTCAACAGATTACTTCTGAACAGTAAAGAACTTATGAAACAATAATTGAACAATGAAACAATTATTTGGAATTTATTTAGGAAAGTAATTTTTCAAAGGAAAACAAGAATGAGAGAATAATATGTCTGTTGTTTTAATCTCACTAAAAAAATAACAGTAATTTATGCATTTATGGTAGCTTATTATTATTAGTGAGTTACATTACTTTATGGTGACTTAGAACGATTTCAGGATTCGAGATCAGAACCTATAAGAAGGAAAATTTATATATTTTTTCATGAGGTGTTACCCAATACCAAAAGCTTCATCAGGACTTCTCCAAGGAAGATACTAAATTTGTTTTCCATTTAATAGCCAAAGTTTAATGCTGTTTGCATAGCTGGTTCTTTTTTTTATCAATAATACACAATTACATTCTAGATTTTTAAGAGTAAGTTGTTTAAAAATTTTAATTTAAAGAGTAAATAAAATTATATGAAACATTGTAAACTCCATTCTTTAAGTCAAAAATTCAATATTCAAAGTTTACATGTTCAAATGATTTCTTTTAAACTTGAATCCGTTAATTATGGATATAAAACAATACCAACATAAATGAAGTAACATAACTATTAGGATTGCAACAATTTACTGAAGATTGATTTGTCGCTCAACGGTCATTTATTGCACCTAAGGATTAATGGGACCTGGACCTATGGTTTAAAGATGATTCAGAACCACGTTAAACATCAAATCCCAAGATTGAATTCAAAGCCACAAACTGTTGAAAGGAAGGCAAGAGCGCTAAACATTTGGCTACCAGCTCTGCGCTTTAATGAGGAAAACCATCATTTGAGAGTCCGAAAAGTAACTTATTCAATCTTAACGAAATGTCATCATAAAGATTTCTGGGAAGACCTAAAAAAAAATGTAGTAGTATCTAATATACCCTTTTGGTGTGGAGTGAAAATTTTGAGTAAAGAACACTAATCCAAGTATCACTTATTTGGTGTGCCAAATTAGAAGTCTATTTATTAAGTTTAACTACTTCATATGTCCTCCCAAGATGTGCAATGAAATAAACATAAAATATTAATAATATTTTGTTATGATGGTGTTGTTTTCTTGTTTCATTTTCTGTTTATCTATTTTTACTGGTTCAAAGTCATTAAGCTTAATCCTTCGCTTCATAGTTTTTAACAATAAGAGAAAATTACAAGATCGATACTTAGTTGGCTTCTTACTATCCAAACATGTAGCTAGTCGGAATGTTAGTCTGTAGTTACATTCCGTGCAGAAATCTTGCTTTATCTTTCCGCTGGAACAGTATCAACCCTTTATTCCTTATGATTGGCTCAATATTTTGTGTTCTTTTTATTACATGCATTTCTAGCACCAATTTGTGATGATCGAATCCCTAAATAACGCCAAACCACTCTAATTTTGAGAGATAGTCAGGGGATGATGTTGATAAAAGATATAGTTTCCTTTCCAAATTTCTATTTCATACTAAGAGAAGATTATTAAGCCCAATGAAAATATATAATCTATTGGACCTAATGAAATAAATCAGTACAATAGTCTTCGGCTTGCCAGGTATCGAAATTGATTCCTCGCGGACATCAGAGCGACATATTCTTTACCAAGTTACAGCAGCCTTTAACATTTTATTCTTCAAAAGACTGGACTTTAGTCAATTTATTTAATTTCAATTTATTTTAAAATTAATTTTAATTAATAGGAGATAAAAATATACATTCTATTATAAAACATTCAATTAACAGACAATCATTAGAAATTCAATCTTGTTTCTAGTTATAACCTATTCTAATAACAATATTTTTTATTCTTGAATAAAAGAACATTTAGAAGCTCAATGGCGTATTGGTAGCACTTTGCACACACCAGATACAGGTCCGAGGTTCGATCTACGGGCTGGGCAAGATTAATTCAGCCATTCATATTTTCAGTAGGTCAATAAAATTGAGTACCAACTCTACTTGAGAACTGAACACTGGAGATTTCGTGTTAAGCTGATAAACCTAACCGGGACATATGCTTCGCACCCCACGAAAACAAATGCGGGCATTGTCGTGCCACTGAGTTAAGTATGCAGAAAAGTATAGATTTAACAAAATATCACTCACTCTCTTATTTTACTGACAAAAATGAAGTAAATAACTCATTTCAGTTTGGTTAAGCTCGCTTTGTTTTTACATGCATTCAGTTATCTAGACAACACAATCAATGACATATCCAGAAAAGAAATAGGAAAATTAAAAACTTTCTAAAATTTGACACGAAGCAAAATGAAAATCTTTGTTATTTTAAGAACTCTTATCACAAACATCATTAAGAATAATACTAATAAAAAATAATTAAAATTACCATACCAAAAATTATTTATTTTTTGATGTATTGAATTATTTAGGTACAACACAGAAAAATTTTAATCAGCAAATACTTGTATTTTTTTTTTTTTTTTTTTTTTTTTTTTTTTTAGATATCATATAGTTTGAAACATTTTTTAATATAAGATTTATAATTTTAATTTCATCTAATTCACTATAAACTTTAAACTACACCTAATAAAAATTTATATTAAGATTTCTATCATTGAATGTCTCTAAACATATGTTACAAATAATTTTTTAACTTATTTTATGGTTATACTTAAACAATAAATGGAAGTAAGTGACAACACATTAATTTTGTGTACTCTTAATCTCACACAAAACTTATTAATTTCTTTCAAAAGCTTAAAATTAGAAATTTTGGAATCTTTTAATTTCAATTACAATTTAGATAGATTACTTAAAATAAGCAATTATTTATAAATAATTTTATCTTCATTTGTACACTCCTCTTTTCTTAAAATATAAATGTGTAAAAGTTAGTAGTTCACTTTTTCTCAATGTTGTATTAAGAGTACTCCATAGAATAAACCTTATATTACTAGAAGCTTTAATTAAGAAGAAATGGTAAAATTACTATAAGCTTTTAATTAAAAGAAAATAATTATTCAAACAGAAGAATGTATTAAAGTATTTAAAGTTTATTACCAAATGATTTTGAAGCTTTTAATTTAAAAAGATAAAATAATATATATTACAAAACATTATAAAGGTTTTGTGTGTTGTTGAATTAATTAAATCATTTATCTACTAATTCATCAAACCAATGTTTCATTTCAGTTACGAAACATCATTTTGGAACAGGTTTGTTCTATATCTTTTCCTCGCAATTATCTTGAAAAATTAATGAAATTTTATTTATTATTCACTCAATTCCTATTATAAAAAATACACTGTCAAGGTAAATGATATGTAGCTAAAATGTAATTATATAAAAATAAAGATTACATGTGTTTTTGAAATTTAACAAACAAGGAATATTCTGCTTTAAACATAACTTTTGGTTGATGTATGAAAACTCAAAATATGTAAAATGCATAATATATATATATATATAAAAGTATCAGAAAATATATATGAAAAAGTATCAGAATATGGACAAGCTTATGTGTATCTATTCGTTCTACAAAACAAAATATATTTTTTTTCAGTTTAAAAATAATGAATTTGAGGATAGAAACTTCTTACACAAATTAAAAGTAGGAATTACCTATTTCTTGATAAATTATAAATTTGATTTGTATGTAATTACATATATTGCCACGATTTAGATGATGAAAAGGTTTGAAAAATATTTCTTAAAAAGAAGAAAAAGTTTATAAAAGAAATTGGGGAAAATAACATATTTTTGTAATGAGAAATTCTATTCCAGAATAAAAAAAAATACCTTGAAATACTTTATCTAGGACAAAAAAGGAAAATACGTTTGCTTTTTCAATAGGGAAAATTATAAAATCATAATCATTGAAATTATTTACAACGAATACTTTTAGCAATTCATTTTCACTGTATAAAAAATTAACTTGTTTTGTGTTCAATAATAAAAAATAACTCTTTAAGTAATTGTATTTTATTTACCTAATTTATTTTAAGAAAACAAATAGTTTGATTTTTTCTTTCATTATTTAGAATTAAATTTAGAACTTAAGGTATTACTTTACAGTGGAAAAAATTCATATATTATTTTATTTGGTTCATGCATACATTTTAATTATGTAAAAAAATAGTTTCAAGTGCGCTCTTGTCAATATTGCTCTAATGTTTGTATTAAGTCTTGTAAATAACTTTATTAAACTTCCAATAAATGATTTAAACACACAAAAAGAAAATTTACGTATATTTTTACCACTAAAAGATGATTTGATAACAAATGCATCATGTTGTAAAATACAAAGTATATTTTGTAGTAATTTTAAATCGCAGATGATACGACAGTCAACGTTCTTGCCTTATTACTAAATACGGAAATAACCCCGTCGTAACTTCAAAAGCGTCTCTCTTTTCGTTCAGTAAAAGAACGAGAACTGAAAACTGGAAATGAGTATTCCGTCCAAAGCCTACGGCAATACACCCCACGCTAGAATTAGGATCGCCCACATTCTGCACATGCGCGATACTGCTACCTACGTTGAGTTGAAAACGGGACGAAAAGTTGAAATATCTACTTACCAGCCGCATTAAAAGTTTTGTAACTCCATCGTGTCGCGGCGTATAACTTTTGCTAGATGTTTTTTGTTTGCTTTAACTGTTGAAGTTGCTTGTTTTTTGTGGACAACTGCAAAGGATACTTTTTTTGTAAAAGGATACGATTATTTTTTTGCTTTCATAAAATGGGAGAAACTCCTAATAACAATGCTCAGAATACAGCTGACTACTTAGCACAGCTACTAAAGGATAAAAAACAATTGGCAGCTTTTCCCAATGTGTTTTTACACCTTGAAAGATTGTTAGATGACGGTAAGTACTATAAATTCCGAATTTTAATTACTGTATTAGTATGTAATTACCTGATGTAATGCTTATATTAAAATCAAATCACAGTTATTTATGTATCTTTGCTACCCATCTATGTATTTACTAAACTGAAATCGTTTTTTCGTTATTATATATAAACAACTCTGTCAACTAAAAAAACTTCTGAGGTTACTTAAGGGTGCTACATTCCTTCACGTGCTTATTGAACGACGCCATTTTACATTTTGGGCAATCTGCTTGGCGGGATAATATTTGATGGAACAATATTTTATTCGTTCATCAGTATTCTCTTTCCTGGAGAATTTGTTATTGCGATTTCCTCTTGATCAAATAATTTAAGAAATTTGACGTAACATTATAAATTTCCATAGCATGTATTTCTGTGACGATGCCAATAATGCGCATATTCGCCAAATCAGCGGTAACTTCCTTAGTAATTTTTTTCTTGTTTACATTATATCTGTTTCTAAATTATGAATGCACGTTACATATATATATATGTATATAACCATATTACATAAATTATTTTTATGTATTAATACTTGCATTTATGTTCCTATTATATATTTTATATAGAAAACTTTTAAAGCTAGCATTTCTTTTCAATTTTTTCATTACGAAAATTTAGTGATGATTTATACAACTTAAAAGTGTTTTGTATTTAACCAATTTATATAACAATTCTTTTCTTTTGCTTTTTCTGCATTAAAAAGTGATATAAAGAAATTTAAAAGTAACATAACTTGAAAGTTATGTTGCTTTTAATTTGTCATAATTTAATTTCAATTGTTATATTTTATTTATAATTTTTAAATAAGATTATAATTTATTTTTTAATTATTATAATTTAAATATATATTTTTAATTCTGATTTATATACTTTTAAATCAGTTTAGTTAACTGATTTCATATTTACATTTGTAAATAATTGTTTAAAATGTTAAAATAATTTGATTAGTACTCTTAACTGTTCAGGAAATTATAAAATTTAAATCTTTAATTTTTAAACCGACTGATATCTTATTTGTGATTATAATGATTACAAAATATTAAATTTTTTAATACTGTGGAAAGATCAAAATTTACACAATCATCTCTAATGTTTTGCCAATGATCTTATATATTTATACTTATGGCTGGCTCATAAGAAAAAATTTCTTGAGCATTAAGTATGCTTTAATGTTGGATATCGGTATGATATCAATATTTTATTATTTTTGTTTTTATAGAGTCATAAATTATCAATAGTTTAAAGAAATTAAAAACTTATCAAAATTTAAATAGTTATATAATTTAGATAACTAGAGTTTTTTCAAATTGTATTTTATTTCTCCATTAAATGATAAATTTGTAAAATGTGACATCTCCAATATTTAATAAACTTCTGGTGTTTAAATCTGTATGGAAATAGAAATATTAGTTAATTGTTAGGAAATAATGACAGACCTAATGTAAAAACAGATTATTGATAGTTTTACAGATAAGGTTATTCTGTAAACTATTAAATAATGGGATTTATTTTTAAAGTATTAATAAGCTGATAAATTGTTAATTTTTATCCATTTCTAATAATATAAAAGTTTGATTACAGAAAACCTTTTATTTTATATAATGTGATATTAAAATGGTTTAATAGTGCTCTATTTTATGTATCTTAACGGGTAACTTTTCTTCATTTTATATGCATCTTGTACCTGACAATTTTATCTTATTTATCAAGCTTTTGAGTATCTTGCCTTGGTGTATTTAGGATTTTATTTTTCAAATCTTATCTATTGTCAATATTGATTGTAGAAGAATATAAAACACAATCTTTTTATTTTTGATAATTTTGTCGGTAAGCAGATTAAGTATCTATTTTGCAGTTTCTGTAAGATTTATTTTGAAATTTGCTTTGTTTTGCTGTTTAAGGGTTATTCTATAAATTTCAGCATGGTCATGCATTTGTTATACTATATAATATGCAACAAATACTGTAAAAGTTATGTTGATATTGTTTAAAATATAGGTGAACTAGCAATTTATTAGATTTATCAGATAAAGATTAAGCATCACAAGATTGTAAAACCTACTTAAAAAATATAAAAATGAACGAGTTAAGACAAATGAAAAAAAATTTTTGTACTTGTCAATTGATTATAGAAGTTACAAAAATTGGATATTTAGATACCTTTAAACTTAATTTCTATAAAAATATTTTCATCCTCCAAGTTTTCTTTCTAGGATTTTAATTGTATAAAAGCTCATAAATTGGGTAATCTTATAGTAGTCAATAGAGCTGATTATATCACAAGTATTTTTTGCCTTAAATGTTTTGAAATTTTTTAAATGTCATTATTTTTTATAATTTTTTAAATAGCCAAAATAAGTTCAGAATAAATTTTAAAATAAATATTCAAAATATGTTATTGCTAGCATTTATTATAATAAAAATCTTAGAATATTTGAAAATAATCTTTCTACTGAAAGAACTGAATTTTCTGCTGTAGAGAATGATACGATATTTCTCTACAACGTATTTTACTTAATATATTTAAATTTTGAAAAATCACAAATGTTTATTATATTTTCATATTAAGTTTTAAAAATATGAATATTTGATAAAATGTTCATATTTTTAAAACTTAAAATCTTAATTTTATAAATATTATAAAATTACAAACTATTGAATTTGTGTGGAATTATAACTCAGATTCATAGAGCTGAGCTTTAAAACATGTTTAATATTACATCCTGGGTTCAATTCTCATTTCAGCTGTGCTTAATAGTTTAAAATCTACTTTAACTTTTCACTGTCAAATCAACCATTATATTCAAAAATTGTTGAGAAACAAAAAAATTGATTAGTGTTATTGTAGAAAAAATGTTGATATGTAATTTTTTTATGTAAATTTTTTAATGTAAATAAAATAATAGTTCAAGTAAAAATTATTCGTGACATCGTCAATATTTTATATATAAATAAGAATGATAAATTTTTAAAATGTAGGAATGTTACTTATAGTGTTTTATATATATATAAGAAATTCTGTTCTGTCAGATTTGTCACTTGTGAAATATTAATTTTAAATTTTAGAGAATAAGGGCTCGCTATGACCTGATTGTAGGATATCACTTTTAACAGCCTGATGTCCTGGGTTCTATCTCATCCACTATTGTGCAGTAGGAGATGGTTGTTGCATTTATGACTGACATAGTAGTGGGGACTTGCAAGTTTTCTTGATTTTTCTCTCTTGGGACACATGTGAATACAGCATACCATCTGCAAGTCCTCACAGAAAAAATTTACACTGTAGATGCTAAATTGCCTTACAATGGTTTCTAGCTATTAAATTGTGCTATATTTCTAGCTATACAATTTTAAGCATTCTTTTAGTAATATTTAATGTCAAACTAATATTACTAAAAGAATGTTTAAAATTGTACAAAACAAAAAATAATTAATATTTTTAAGCATTTATTAGCATCTTTCAAATATAGTGTAGCCAAAAAATATTAAACCATGCATCAGGCTGTTATTCAGAATGTTTTTATTTTTATTGAAATGTAATTTCTATTATGGAATTCTGCTCTGAATTTTGTATTGAGAATAAAATAAACTACAAACAAATTATTTCTAAACTCTTCCAAATAATCAATATCACAAGTTATTTATAAAACATAAAAATGTTAGATTTGGAAAAAAAATAAGAGAAAAAACATTGACATGCTTTAAAGTTGAAAAGTTGATTATTTTGCTTTTACACTCCTTATAAAGGTTAGGCTATTCTTTTATGTCAAATCTTTCAACATCAACAAAATGGAATTTTAATTTTACCCTTTGCCAAATTTGAGGAAAGTTTTAATGATAAAAGATAGTTTCATAATATTATTTTCACTTATTACCTTACCTATTGCAATTATATATATATATATATATATATATATATATATATATA
>JAPDSC010029182.1:67636-130149 GCA_026290005.1 Latrodectus geometricus | reverse complement strand
ATATATATATATATATATATATATATATATATATATAATATTATTTGTCCATTTAAATGAAGTGAAAGTTGAATTTATGTAGATGAAAGTTTTAAATTTATGTTTATACCAATGTTTGTTTATAACTTTATTTTTTTTTTTGCTTTTATACCTATCTGTGTCCTGGTGAAAATTCACGAAAATTATTTTTTTGTTTATAAAGGATACATTAAATGGGGTTTTTTTTTTCTTTTTCTTGATTTATTTGTATAGAAATTTTCAAGATTCCTAGCTTGCATTTTTCAATCAAGTCATGCAAAACATTTAAACAGTTCACTTTCAAATATATTTTTATATTTCACTGGTAATATCTTATTTTCTGTTGCTTTGTTTTGTAGAATAGAGGTCATGAATCTTTTTAAGAATTTTTTATTTGAGTTACTTTTAAGGTCTGAAATTTAAATGATAAATTGTTATAATAAATTATTTTATTTCAATACTTTTGAAAATTTCAAAATATAATATTAAATGATTATAATGATTAGAGCAATGAACATTTGTAAAAGTTACGTTATGTAATTTTCTATAGTATGTATTTGATATACATATATTAGCTTTAATTATTATGTAATATATTTTTAGGTTAGTCATCCTAGTTTATTTTTAGTTTTGAATTTGATTTATACGCAACGCTGCCCTCTTTTTATGAAGCTGTATTATAACATTTTTAGTGGCAAATATGTGTAGACCATAAAATTTTGACATTTGCTTAAAATCTGTGTGTTGAGTATGCTTAATCCACTTAAAGTTTCAAATTTATTTGTGGAGTTCTTCCAAGTTAATTAAAAGAGGAAGCATATATATGTTTAAAATATAACCATGTGTAGTGCATATAACATTGCTTATTTTTGCATAATTTTTATGATTAAAATGCTAGATAAAAAATATGTTCTACAGAAATCTTATTTTTTCATCTTATTTGTTAGATGTTTATCATATGGCACAGAAACTAAATTTATAATCTAACATTCAAATATTTTATGTGAATTTAAATTTTCTTTTGCTAGAGTATTAGTTAAAATTATATTTGACATAGTGCTATATAATTTTCCTTTAATGTGTAAAGAGAAATATCTCCAATGCTGTACTTTGACAAGTGCTAACTTTCGATGAATTATTAATAAAATAAGCTTTAATGAAGTTAATATTTACCATAATTAATTGCTTGTTTCTTAAAAAAATGAAATATAAATATAATTAAATTATAATGAAATATTTAAAATAAAAAAAAATATTGCATAATGTACATTTATAAAGAATAAGTTATATTTTAAAATTTCTAATGTCTAAAAATATTTCATCAAAAATGTTAGCTAAAATGTTTAGATTCTATATCAAAGAAGCAATTTTTCAATAAACAACATTTTTCCTCAAAAGTAATCCATTTTTAAAATTATTTTTAAAGAAGCTTTTATTAAGTTATAAATTTTCATTAAAAATTTTACATTATTTAAAATATTACAGGAAATTTTATTAGGATGGTTAATAGTAAATGCTATCAATAAGAAAATTTTTATTCTTAATATTTAATGAAAGTAAAATTTCCTATGTATGAGATAGGTTTCCAGTCATACTGTTTTTAGATAAAGGCTGATAAAAAAAATTTTAATTTGCTCAGGAAACTTTTTTTTATTCATTAATAATTATTTTAAACCACTTTGATTTTTGTCACATCAAAATTCTACATTTGGTATGATGTATCTCAGAACAGCAAAATATTTATCTGTTCTCAAGATACTTTCAATTAATTTCTTTCCCCATGCTGGAGTGGAAGCATTTCTCATTAAATAATCATGTCTAATATATCTTATTTACCATAAAAAGAATATTTGTTAGCCATCACATAATTGTTTAGTTTTAAATTGGAACAAAAAGTATTTTTAACTAAAATTAACATAAATGTTTGTCTGAAAAAAAATTTAAGTAATCCAAGTCAGTCAAACACAACAATAGATTGTTATATGTCTATGGTGCAACATCTTTAATGGAATAAATTGCTTGTCAAAAGAATTACTTTTTTTACTTAAATTACTTTTCAAATTAAAAAAATAAATAAAATTATGGTGAAAATTTCATTTTTTACAGTAGGGAAGTTCTCTTCAGAACCAAAGACCTTTCTTCGATCCATCCCAACCACAATTCAACAATGGGAGGTGCATTGTAACACATCTGCTTTCTGCTTAATTATTTTAGTGTGGATGCTTGGAAGTTTTCCAAATTTTCTTCCTTGTACTATATGAATGCATCCTATTAGCTGAAAAATCCTAAAAGATAATTGTGTATAAAAAGTCTTATAATGATTCTCATCTGCTGGCTATAGATGGAGAAATATTTTTCTTTGGTGATCAATGAAAATTTGTCTTTAAAAATAAATCTATCACTTGATATTAAATTTTTGCATATTAAGTTTACTTATGATCTTTGATTTTCTTCACATGTACATCTAAATTAGTGTCTGAATGCTTAATTGTTCTGTCTTTGTATCTGATGATGCTTTTTGTGAACCCTTTTTAATTGTAGATTGTACAAGACGAATTAACAATTTAAATGTAAATAGTGGCCAAAGGAGGATAAATCAAACAACTTTTGACTAATTAGTCAGACTATATAAATGTCTGTTTATAATGGATTGATCATTTAATCTGGGATAATTTTAAATTTTATTGTTATTGTACATTAAATGTTATTGACGTAGTTTTCACTCAATAGGCTTCTTCATAAAGTTTTTTGTAAATAAATTTAATAATTGCTTAAAAATACTTGGTACTAAAATTATACAGTAAAAATACAAGTATGTCGAATTTTAAAAGGATTACTGGAAAAAACTGCTATATTCATGATTATAAAAATATTAAATTCAGTGAAACTGTTAAACATAAAACGTGAGATTTATAAACTTATACTCATTGTTGAAAATGAGAAATTAGCTGATGGATTCCCCCCCCCCCTTGACAATACATTCGAGTGCGCTGAATAGCACGTTAGAAAAACTGTGTATTAAGTGCTTATATGGAAAGGCATGCAATTACGAATTTATTTGAGGAATTTTTTCTTAGTGAAAATTTTTTTGTAATTTTTATTAATGTTTTATAAAATGAGTTTCTTGGTATACCTCAAAGAATAATTTCAAATTTTATTATGATTTCAGAGTTAAAAGAAACGAAGGAGGGGGGAGTACTGAGAAATAACGAAAGTTAGGCATTGTTTATAGATTCATTGCATATCACTAGTGCGATGTTAGATTTCTTAAGATGTCTTGGAAAGAAGTTGATATACAAGAACTTCTACGATTTTTTTATTTCCGGGTAGCAAAATAATGAAAAAAGGATTTTCATCCTTTTATTAACCATATCTTTTATTTGTCACAAATTTTCCTGTATTTTTTACATCGGTATTTATAATAATTATGATTAAAATTATATAATATCTGACATATCAACGTAAGAACAACATACAATTTAAATGTTCATCTCTGACATATTATTTTACAATCTTGTTATCATATAAAGTGCGTAAGAAGTGCTTATTCGTTTCTGCTGACCAACTAACTTTTCGTTGTAATTGGCTGCTTAAAAAAAATACCTAAATAAAAAAATTCTTTATTTTTTAATTTAGGTATTTTTATTAACATAGAAAAAAAGTTTCTTTTGAAAGTTTCTCATTTTTCTTTGGTCAAAATTTGCGGCAATTAATAATTTAAGAAAGTCTGCAATGTAGTTTTTTTAAAGATTAATCACAGAAACTAATTTTTTTTAAGTTTTGCAACTTTTTGTTTCTGCTTTAGAATGTAAATTCTAAAACACTTGCAATGATTAATATAGTGAATACTCCCCAAATTGAGAAAAATAAATTCTAGCCCAGGTGAAAGAATTAATGCTAAATCATAAAATACTTATCCATATAGGGAGCGGGAAAAAAAATTATAATACACAGGAAATATTTCGCGCGCTATACTGTTAGGTTGTTCAAATGTTCGAGAATAACTGCTGTTAACAGCATGGGTTGCATTTAAGCTGTTTCTTTCCAAAACATTAATACAAATTTTATACATTTAATTTGTGAAATTACGCCATTTTTCGCGCTTCGCAGCTTCCAGTGGGAAATGTACCTAACTTTCGGAGGAAAAAATCAAGATTTCTTAAAAATAACAATATTATTTGCATTGCTTAAAATATTGTTTTGAATCACGAAATGAGATCTCTTGTTAAGATCAGGAAGTATTTGGGAATGCAGAAATGATAGAGAAGGAATCAAATGGCGCGCGCAGATAATTTTAATTGGGCATAAATGGCTATTTTAAAACTGAAAAAGAATCTCTCGCTCTTATTTCTTGAAACGAAAAAAATTTTGGAACATTTTGCTACAACTCGTAAAGTGCTTACATAGCAGCATAAGCAAGTTTATTGGGAGTTAAAAATCAGCCTTAAAAGTTTGCCTGAGAATGACATAATATATATATATATATAGTATGTCAAAATAGAATGACGTAAATGTTTCACTCCATTCCGTGGAGTCATTTTCAATTCGATCCTGGACAACTTCGAAAACGATAAAATTTATACATAAAATGCATTGGCTCTGACCTTTAGTTAACATTTCCTGGATTTGATTTCAATCTAAAACAAGTATATTTGTAATGATTCAAATTATTTTATTGTTTCCAATCGCGTAAACTTTCATGAATCAAAAATTTCTTTCCAGTGACAAATCAAATTAAATTGCTTATGAACTTAAGGTAGTATAGTAGAACTGTTTGCATCAATTTTTATGTTATACCATTAAAATTGTGCATTGTGATCAAACATACATCGCACTAAAAAAGTTCATTAGTTAGATATTTTACTTAAAAATATAATTGTAGCCCATGACTGGAAAACTTCGTAAACGTCGAAGACTCAAATAGTTTGGTTTATCATTTTGTATTATATAATTAACGTCTTTCTGTTGTCATAATTTTAAAACAATTTCCACGACTACAGACACCAGCATATTACGTAACTCCCAGTTTCTTATACTCGTTCCTAAATAAATCACATTTAAGCTAATAAAATAATTTATATGGTGATTTACAGCTACCTCGTGTAAGCTAATTCAGTTGTAATTTGCTAAGAATTCTGATTTTCACTTACCGCTTCATTACACGAATTAATTTTTATCTCATTTGCTAAAATAGAGTTATAAATTAAATAGTTAATGAGAAGGAAATTTTTCGTAGTATTGTCAACTTCTATAATTTCCTTTCATTAAATCAATTTCGGTCAATGTCAATTTTTTTAATGCTGTAAAAAGAAAAATAGTGTTCATCTTATAGCCAGGGATATTTACTGGAATGTTAACTAATCTAATTTCGTTTTTTTTATTTAGCTTTGCTGCAAGTCTGCTTTCTCATAAATTAACTCACATATTTCACGGAATAGTTGCAAAAGAAGTAAAAAAGAAGATTGGCTACAATTTTTTTCAATTATATCAATGCATTTATAGCAAAATTTAAGAAAAAATGAAAAATGCTGGCTAAGATGCACTGATTAAATAAATGTATCGGACTTTTTAAACTGCATAAAATAGTTTGAAATTCTTCAGAATTATATTTTATGGCAAGTGCTGATAATTGAAGTTCAAATTTAGTTATAAATTACTGTATTTATATTTTTGTTGGTCGCGGTGACCTGGTTGGTTAAGATCATACGATCTCGTTATCGGAAGGTAATGAGTTCGAATCTCGATCCAGCCGAACATTCAGTGTTCTTTATTGGCGACTAAGGCACATAAAATATATCATGGACATAACGCCTTTCATGTGAAATGATACCTCTAAGAGTGGCAAGCCTGGTCTAGGGGTCTTCTGCTTGGTCCTTGCTTCTAAATTATAAGAAAACATCCACTTTCGAGGCAACAATGGCTCACCCACTTGATGCCCCACTATAAGCTGCCGTCCTTTCTGCCTTTTGTGTTGTGCCGAATGAGATGGAATATCCTTGTGTAACCAGGTATCAGAATTAAAAAAAAAAAAAAAGTTTAGCCATAAAATAGTTTTTCTAAATTCTTTTAATTTGAAACTTAGTCTTACAGCTAATCTGACAGTACAGTAAATATCAATTTGTTGACAGCCGTTTTCTTGGAAGGATAATTTTCCTAGTATTTCAGTTCTCCTTGAATATAATCTAATTATGATGGGAATACTCATAAAATTTTTATGCTGTTTTGTCAAAAGATATATAAATCCTTATTCTGGTGTAACTTCAGTGTTATACCTATAGTAGGTGCTTTATAACTAAAGTTAAATTATGCTTTTAAGAATTAATTTTATGATTTAATGTTTAATCTGAATTGTGGTGAATGTTTTTTAACTTGCACCAAACCTACATGTTTGTAAGACCCAAGTCCCTTTAGTTCTTTCTTAAAGGATGAACCAGCTCATATCTCGTCAATCGACTCTTGTTTATAATCTCGTCACTTGACCGCGGTTAAGAATTACTAGGATTTGATGGTACGAATGAATTCATTAATTGATTGATTGATACTGGTGCAATCCGTAGTCATCTCTATATCGCATTGCGCTTAATATCAATAATATGAAACATATCATTTCAAAAAAAAAAAAAAAAAACAGAACAATAGCAGTTTTTTTATTCTTTAATTCATTACTGAAATTTTATACCGCGGGTAGCAAAAAGAAATAACAATTTTATCAAATAAGAGTTTATGTAAAAAAGAAAAGTGGGAAAACTAGTAATCACAAAAATGTTTAATTGAATAAAAAACATTTTTAACATCCTCGCTGTATACTCGTGATCCTCTTGTACTGTATAGTAGTTAACTCTATTTTTTAATGTGAAACTCTTACGTTCAGATTTTAGATTGAAATGTGGTTGCTAATCAGTATAGTATTCTTTTAATCCAGTCTGAATGTACTATTTGACTGTTTTCTTACAATTTCTTCCAAATGCGATTTCAATGTCATTAGCCAATAGTGTGATTTTAATGAATTACAACCGCAGAATTTTAGTGACAAATCCTATAGTGATTCGAATTTTGATTATCTTGTATGGATTTTATGTCTACTAATAATTCTTTTGTTAGTAGAACTGAATTTTTCTAATTTATTTCATGTAGGTGAAAAATCCTTTACAAGTGAATAGTTCTTTGCTTATTGGAAGTTCTAACCCTTATGCAATGAGTATAGAAGATATAAAAATGTTATTGCTCTTAATCATGATAAACTATATTTTAAAAAAATCTCAGTTAAAATAATTTTAATACATAAAAAACGTAATATTTCCGACCAGAATTTTAAAGTAGAAAAACATTTTAATATTTTTGCAATTTGAATTCCTTTCTTAAAGCAGGGTATACTGTTTAAAATTAAGCGTTATTAATTTATAGGAGGAAAATACTCAACTTCTATTGATGGGTTCGTAAAAATATACTTAATTAATGGCTGCTATGTAGGCAAAAATAATTTTAGTAAAAAGATTCAGTAATATTAAGAACTTTTATCTCGATAACGATTACTGATCTTTAAGATTTAATGCTGAAAAGTCTTTTTGCAGTGTTTATGTAAATTTTGAAGTTATGAACTTGTTCATATATAGTATACCACAAAAAACTATGTGCTTTTTCTCCGATTAAAGTTTTTTGAATGCTGTAAAAGACGAAAGTAATTTGATAATCTTTCAGGAGTAGAAAAATTCAAAAATAGAAAAATTTATTATATATATATATATATAATAAATATTTATATATATATATATATATATTTTTATATATATATATATATATATATATAACATTTTACAAGAAATTAAATTCAATATTTTCACTCTTCAAAAATTATCACATGTCCTCTTTGCTGAAATAGCTAGCTTTAGTCACGAATAAAAAATTTACCATTGATGGAAATTGCACTAGAAATTCTCAAATGATGAAAACACTCGAGATGCCGATGCTCGGAACTTGAGAAAAACCGAGATAACATCAGATGGATGAACGGCACTAATGGATACGACATTTAATGAATTCTTAAGGTCAGTCAATGCACTTTTTGACGACACTTTAGAGAATTTGGGGTATTTAAAAGAATTAATGTCTATATGTGAGTTCACAAAATGAAGTGACTATTCAGTTATTCTTGGTCATGATCATGAAAGATTTGTTTCATGTATTGATGGGTATCATAAATATATAAGCATTTGAAAAGCATGTTTGTAAATATTATGAATTTGTCGATTTCTAGATATATTTTTACCCGCTCCAATTTCATTATGGAATTATAAAGCTGTCAAAGTTAAGTTTTTTTTTTTTTTTTTTTTAATATCTATTAACATACCGTAGTGGAGATTTTTGGTTTACATTAATTTTAGCGTACATTTTAATAGATATTTATCTTGTATATTTTCCTTATTTAAAGTTTTCAGGCAGTTGATCAGGGAGCAAACTGCTTATTTCAGTCTATAAATTTACTATACACAATCATTTTGTTCTTTTGAATCTCGTTCTTAAAGTGAAATCTAACATTTTCTCCTAACTAACTGATCACAGCGAAAATACAATTGCAATGGTAAAATTTTATCTAGATAGTCTTTGGGGAGATTGAATTCAAGCTGATATCTGTCTGAATGGTTTTCGGTTTTATCTTCAACATTTCGCCCGTTTGATTCTTCTCTTCGAGTGGAGAGGGATATTTGTAGTGTAACCTGTGGAATTAAACCATAGAGAGGCTCTGATCGAAGTGTGGAAAATTTGACATTAGGATGATAAATCAACAGAGGATTTCACCAATAGAATCTTTCTGCTTCCTATATTAACTTTTTCCTTTTAACAATTTAAACTCTTAGTTCAAACGGATTCTTTTATTATTATATTTCTTAAAGCTGAATATATATTAGTAATATGTAAAAGTACTTTTATGAATTTTAAACTAAATAATTATTTCATTGTTGTCGGCTATTCCTAAAAATTTTTTTTCACTTATTTTTTTTTGGAGAAAAATTTATTTAAATATTTATATTCGGCTATTTAAACTGATTGTATTTGAAACATTACAATAACTTCTGCATCATTATAAATCTCACTAACATCTAATTCATCCTATACCAAAATTGCTTTTTCCTTATCCGTAAATTATTTTCGAATTTGCGTGACTCATTGTTTAAAAAAGAACAATCGCGGGAACCCACTTTTTTTATCTACCGCAAACGAAGATGGTTTTCTTGTTTGACCTTGTGCTTATATTCGATTTGAGCACCTTCATTTCTTAACTCGTGGCAGTTATTGTGAAGTAAAAATTATTCACTATCAGTGTTTTTAAAACTAAACTGTCACACATTTAAAATATTTGATAATTTTTGCTTTAATAACTCTCTCAATAGGTTGAACATTCACACCTTCTAACATTGAAATTATTAACATTTGTTGCATTTGACAGCGTTTGAATTCTATAGTCAGTTTGTGGTATATTAGAAAAGTTCATAATAAGTATAAATTAAGTTATCCGCTCCTGTTTTTATATGGTTTTGCATATATGAATAGACATTTTTACATAAAGAAATGCTAGAATTTTTTTTTTTTTTTTTCAGGTTTTCTTATCCTAATAACTTAAAAAACAGAAGTTCTGCAAAATATTTAAAAGTCTATAAAGCAATATTGTCCTACATTTTAAATTCTATTGAAATTTGTTTTCAAATTATATTTGGTGTTAATTTTTTTAGTATATATTGTCATATTTCTTTGTCCGTTTTTATTGATTTAAGAGTTTTTGTTTCCAGGTCTTACAATCAAAATGGTAGTTAAATAGATCTGCTTGACTTCTAATTTTTTTAAAATTTTTAATTTTTAAATGTTTTTATTTAAAGAATTTTTATTATAAAACCTGGAAACAACAGTCATTGAAATTTAAGTTCTTCGTTGTTTCAGCTGTGTTGCATTGCCAATCAGATTATCGAACGGTTAGCACTCTAGCCTTAGGCCATTGTTTCAACAATTTGAAATAGATTCTTAACTTGGACATGTATCTTTCTAGTGGTTCAAAATTTATTTCTAACTGTTGGTCCTGTCGATTCGTGAACCAAAAGTGATTGCAAAGCAATAAACTGAATCAGTTTGAGTTCAACCTACCCAAGCATGGATTTGCAGAACTAGCAGCTGAATGGTTATCGCTTTGGCTTTCAGCTCGGTGCAACGATCTCCTTTGATATTTGGTGGAAATGTGTGGAAATGATTCGGAAACCCCTTTAAATTGTAGGTTCCTATGAATTAACTAGTGTGCAAAAAGTAATTATAAAGCAATAAACGAAATCAGGTATGGATATATGGTGAGATTCAAGATTTACTTTTTATAAAATAAGTTCCCATTGTCAACGTCCTAGTGAGCGAAAGCTGACATGAAACCAAATCCAAATTTTACAGTAAGCTATGAATTTTAACATTGCGCAAATCTGGTCGAAATCTTAAATTTGCGATAGCTAGCCGCAAACATAAATTTTCCTTAAATTTATTCGCATTGAATATTTTAAATGATAGTTTTTTTTTTTTTTTTTTTTTTTTTTCCCCCATGAACTGGGCATAATAAATAGCTTTTTAAAGGAAATTTTTTCACTTACGTTTTTCCTTGAAATCTGTCAATTTCAAGATAATAGGTCTCTGATATTGTAGAAATGCTCCAAGTTTCATGATAAAGAAAAATCGCCTCTTAAGCTGTCTTTTCACTAAGACATTTTATAAGTTTCAAAAGAATTTGCTGATTTGCAATTTTTAGCTGTGCTATTAAGATAATTCATGGAAATAAAAAGAATTTTAAGAGTACTTTTTACACATTTATAGTATGCAACGTTATTAATATCCGATCGCTGTTAACTGTATTTTCCCAGAATTACTTTGACTATATATTCTTCTGAACACTATTTTAAATATTTTTAATATTTATACGATTAGCTATTTTGAAGAAAACATTTTTTTGCTTTTTGTCTTTGATTACTAAAACGCGAATTAAATGTGGAATTTGACCAATAATCGGCTTTTTCAATTTACGATTTTTTTTTTTTTAAAGTTTGTTACAGAATTTAATTTGTTGATAAATATTTCACAATAAATGTATTATTTTGAAAATCAAAATTAGAATTTCTGATTCAACGCGAATTCTTAGCATTAACTTTTATTCAATTAGATTTCCTCTCCCCAGTAAAGTTGCTGCCGTTAATAGTACTTTAAAACTTCCTTGAGAAATTTTCGATATAGTAAATAGTTTTTGAATTAAATCAACTTGTGTTGTGCACTTAGCAATGCTGTAAAATGTTGTAAGCTCTATTTTACTTAGGGACTGATAGTTATCATTTGGCGACTTTATCGCATACACTGCGAGCACGTACCATAAAATCTTAATACCTTCTTGGCAGTAATACTTTTTTCATGTTATGATTTTTAGCTGAATTCTCCTAGAAAATTTACTCAAATGATTTTAAATGTCAACAAATTATTTATATAAATGATAGGCTTGTGTTTAAAAAATTGTTATCTTAGAAGGAAGTATTTTAATATAAAATTCTCAAAGAATTTGTAAAAACAGATCTTAATAAATTATATATTTTTAATCTTCAGATATTTAATCTGATGATTCTATTTAATCGTTTTGGTATTTGAGCGATGTCCTTATTCATATGGGTTACTGCAGTATGTTTCTTATATATTGCCCATTTATGACAAAGGAAAAAAAAAAAACTGTCTCTTGATTAAGTTTCAAAATTAGGCAAAGTTAGTACTCATGCTAGCGTTCTCTTTCTTATCACCCCTATTAAAGGACATTCCGAACTATAAACTTTTAACATGCATAGAAGTTTTCAGTATTATTGTTTTCAGTTGGATCTGGTATCAAATATACTTGCTACCTTTTCAATAGAAATGCTTTTTCTATTTCTCTTTTACCAAGATATTTTTGCTTTGATTACTCAGATTATTTAATTGTAGCTATAAGAAATTCATGTTCTAAATTACATTGTGCATTAATTTTCCATATTTTGAGAGGTTTGGAAAGTTTGACATTTATTACCTATGTAGAAGGTGCTAATGTAATGCATATATGAAAAAAGTGAAAACACAATGCATATTGCCTTTCAAATAAAGTATTTAAAATATGAGTATTCAAATATATGAAATATGTGCAAGTTTAGTTTTAAATATTGCTGTGTACCCATAAAATATTCAACTTGGGTTTTGTTATTTAAGTGAATTTATATAAAAAAAATAAGTTCTAATCAAATTATGCTAAAAATCAAATTTGTTTTTCTTAGAAAAAATTGCAGTCCTTGTATTAAATATTTCTTTAAAGAAATTAAAGGAATAATTGTTTTATACAGTGAAATAAGTTTAATAAAATTTATTGGTGCGATATTTTCAACCTTTTTGGAATTGGAAATCTAAGTAGTTTTCTGTTCCCATTAATTGAGAGTAAATAAGTATATATTTCTCTCTTCTATGTATTAAAACATGTAGTGCATGTATATCTTTTGTATGCTTATCATTATTTAAAATACTTTACCTGTCCTTATTGGCTGTTTAACCTCTATGTTTATGCATTTCCCATAACTTCTTAACAATAACATACCAACTAATTTATTTAATAACTCTTTAATCAGAAATCAACAAAGTGAGAAACAATTTGTTCCAAGTTAATGGGTGCAAGAAAGAGCCCTTGATTCTACCAGAGGCAGATGGTCCCATCATATCTCGTTCTGAGAAGGTCTATGTGCCAGTCAAAGATCACCCCGATGTAAGTTGATTGCTTGCTAGTACTGCTTTTATGAATTTCCCTGCTGCTTTGTTGCTAAAAATTGTTAACTACTAAAATATTCTTATTCTAAATTGTAACATTATTATATAGAAATCTAAGCATTTATGTTTTATTTTTAGAATCATGTTATGTTTTATGTGAAATCTTTGTTACTCCCATAGTAAATTGAGAATTTCTTATTATAGGCTGTTATATATTTTTAGTATAAGTTTTTATTTATTGAATATGTGGGATAATATGTTTCGTGTCGTGTATATAATTATTTTTAAATTTTATTATATTTTTACATTTAAATTATATGTAATAGAGGTTTATTTTAGGTTTTTACTGATATTTTGATTCAAGCATTCACATTAACTTATTTCAGACTAATAAAATTGAGTGTTTTATAAACAGAGTAGTTATACGATATTAATATTTGATTTTCAAATATATACTTTTTTATGTAAAATTAGGAAACAAATTTGTAAGTGTGACAATTACACATAATAATGTTGCTACTTCCATGGACTAAATATCTTCCGTGTTCATAAATATTTATATTTACATAATAGTAACTGATATGAATCATCATATCAGTTACTTTTACTTATTTTTTAGTTACTTATTTTTTACTTTCTATTTTTTATTAATTATACCTTATACACACAAATAGTTTTTAGTGTATGTTTATATGGAAGAATCATAAAAATTAATGTTTGAAATAATGGATTTTTTGAAAATTATTCTAGATTCATTACGACTTCTGAATAATATATAACAGCCTATTTAAATATAAAATTTATATAGGCTGTTTTTTCTCCAGTCTAAAAATTTTAAAATTCATTATGTAATTTAAAATATTCAGTAACATTTATTTTTATTTTCAATATTTGTTTCAATTTTTAACTTTTTTTTATTGCAGTACAACTTTGTTGGAAGAATACTTGGTCCTCGTGGTATGACTGCAAAGCAACTTGAACAAGAAACTGGCTGTAAAATTATGGTCAGAGGAAAAGGTTCTATGAGAGATAAGAAAAAGGTATTTGTTGTGCAAATTTTCAAATTAATTCTTTGATTGTAATTTTTTTTTGCAATAAAACTTATACAAATTTCTTCTAATTGCTCTCCTGATGTGAAGTTGTAAGTGAACATTTCTTTTTATGTTTTAATCATCCAACATTTTCTTTAAATTTATTTTGTTTGCCTTATATTAATGAATATTCTCTTGCAGGAGGAGCAAAACAGAGGAAAACCAAACTGGGAACATCTAAATGATGAACTACATGTTTTGATTACAGTTGAGGACACTAATAACAGAGCAGCTGTTAAACTACAAAGAGCTGTTGAAGAAATAAAGAAACTCCTTATTCCGGTTGTAAGTTTTATATAACTCTGAGTGTTGTGTGTGTTTGTTACTAATGTTTTTTTAAATTCTACTTACTCTAAATTCAATTTAACTTTCTTGATTGTGTCATCAAAATGAGCTATAGAACTAAACTACATATATAATAATATAGAAATTATTATTAAAGTTTTTTTTCTCCATAGAAACCAAATTTTCATTTACCAGTTACCAAAGAAGTTAAATTTAAATAATTTCTTCGTTTGCAATTTACTGCTTTTTGTTTCACATAAATGTGTTTTTACTTTTGAAGTACTTACAAACATGTTTTTATTTTATCACATTCTTTGAAAAATGAAATTAAACATTTTTTGAAAATTATTATCTGCGAGATTTTTTATCGGCAAATAAAATTTTCATAATTTTTTTTCTACTAAAGATGAACATTGTACAATAAAGGCGAAGTAACCTTTATTGTGCTAATTTTAGAGTCTTCTACAATTAAAGATTTTATAATTAGATTGTACATGTGATTATTCTTCTGAGTTAAAATTATATATCCTGTAGATCTGATATTTTCCATATGATGAGAAAAGTTCAAAATTATTTCTCAACAAGTTTTGTCATACATTTTTACACTAAACATTAAAAAATATATCTTCAAATAATGTGATTGCATGTATTCTTATTTTAAAAAAAGCTGACATTTTTTTGTGTTATTGACAAGGTTAAGTAATAAGGAAATGGTTTAGTTATTATAATTTTTCAAATGTTTCATCTAGTTTACAAATAGAAAATGTTACAAATCAAATAAAAATGCCTCATTTGAATGAACTTTTTTTAATAGCACTGTTAATAAAATTATGTATTTGAGGCAGGAATATTTAAATCAAAGATAACTTTTTTAAGTATTAATATTACTAAGCAAATTATCTTACTATATATATTTTAAAAAAAAAAAGTATTTTGTTGCTCTTTTAGGTATTCTTGTTTAACCTTTATGAACATGGTTGAAAAAATATTAATTTCTAAAATCTATTTTGAAAGCCATAGAAAATACATTAAGTTTCTACACAAAAGGTTTATGAAGAAAAAATACATTTATTTTTTTCTTCATAAACTATTTGCATAGAAATTTTTCTCAATTTTGCTTGTACATTTTTAAAATATCTGCTGTCATTAGGGAAAATTAGATGTTATTTTATATATACCTTGAGAGAAAATTAGTTTTTATCAAATGGCTGTTTGAAAAAGTGCTTTACCTATCTTTTAAATTATTGACTGACTCTTCATAAATGAGCAATAGCAATTTCTGTTTTGCACGGCAAAAGAACAGTAAAATGGGGTGTTAAAATATTTACTATTATCTGGTGTACAGTAACAATTCTTGTGTAAATCAAAGAATGCCTTGTATGTGATATCAACTTTGTTATCTATTTAAGTCTTCAAAATACCAGATCATTGTAGTAAACAAAAGCAAATTATTGCTTAATATTTCACCTGTTTCATAATTTCTATATCTTCTAAGCACCTTAAACTCCATCATATTAAAATTACACACTTAGAAATTTGTTTCTTAAAATTTATTTGTATCATAGCCTGCCAAACGGCTACTGCTCTGCTTATAGTCAACAGTTTGTTGATCCCCTTCAAACTTGGATCTTTATTGTAAATTAGAATCCAACTTAAACTACTTGTCACATTCTAATTAGTCTTGTGCAAAATCTGACTGAGTAATAAATACCAGTAATTATAGTGAGTAATAATTTTGCCAGTTATGGATTTCTGGTTGCCCTTTAGTTTTTTGATTGTGTATGTATTAGAAACTTTTAAAATGTGAAGATAAGTGCAAGGAGATGAAAGTTTTAAAATTCTTCCTTCGATTTGCTGACCAAATTTCTTCTACTTAAATATTTTCAGAAATCATTATGTAATTCAAAATGTAGATATTTATCTTTGGGTATGTACAGTATACAGTATGTTAGATACTTTGTATGTGAATGTGTGTACAGGTGCAGTTTTTTTTATGAAATTTTTTATTGGGTAGAGATTTTTTTAAAAACATAAGATAAATTATTTTAATAGAACTTTTCCCCCCCCCTTCTCATAAGTCAGATTTCTTAAATAAAATTTTGCACTTTCTATCTAGAAATATTAATTTAAAAATAAAAACAATGAATTCTTTACATTTTAATGGTAGAATACTACATACAAAATTAATATTTATTAATTAGCTTGAGAATATAATGAAAATGTTTGTTCAATTTTGCTAAAATATTAGAAACAAGATTTCTTCGTTTTTAACATAAGATTGTTTATTTTTTTGTTTGTTTATTTTTTTTTTTTAAAGGGGGAAATTACAATTTAGTATGTCTTCCAAAGATCTAAATTTTAGCTGAATTTCAATTAAATTGGGAAATTTCATCAGATTTTTTTTAAAAAATTTCTTATACCATAAAAATTGATCATTTTGAAAGTAAATCATGAAATTAACAAATAATCAAATTTCTATTTATTGATATCTTTATAGTTAAGGACATTTCTTTTATTAAGAATACTGCATTATTATCTCGAATTATTTAGGTTAAGTTGGCAAAGATGAACCAAATTAATCTTATTTTAAATTTTATTTTTGATCTTGATCACTTTTCAAGAAATTTTTTTAATGTTTTATAAATTGTTTATGGGTAGATGTTTTCCTACTATAAAATATTAAATAATTTATTTGTTTTAATTTATTTTATAGTTTTTTAAACTTACTAGCTTTAGTTAGTTGCATTATTTAAGCAATTTTCATTTGAAATATTATTTTTAAAGATAGTATTTAGTTCATAAAATTTTTAATTTATTTCTTTAAATAATTTATTTTTCCATGATGCCTTTCTTTTGATTGCATTAAATTATAGAAAGTTTAAAATCTTAATAAAGTAGTTTTTTCACTACGCTCTGTAATTATAAATTTATTATGAATATTTGTCTTGTAAAAGAACAAACAATTTTTAATTAAAATTATGTAATTTTATCACAAATTTCACCATTAAGTAATAAGTGACTAATTTAAAAGCATAAATTTCATTATTACAGTATATTAATTAATAACAAGCCACAATGTGTATGGTTATGTTTATTGATTTAGTAAATTTCTTTTAATTATAAAACTTATCTGTTTATGCCTAATTATGATATTAGATTTCTGTGTGAAGTAAGTTCTAATAAATACGATAATGATTATAAAATAGAAAATCTTTTTGTATTAAGTATAAAATATTTCTCAAAATTATCTGTGTGTTGTTTTAAATATGTTTATTGAATTAGGAAGTGTCTATATCACATGTTTTATTTACTGACATAAACAAACCTATATTTTGTGTTGTATTTGTTACAATTAATGTGTTTTATAGTGTACCAAATATTTATTCCAGTTAATAAGCAAAAATATTTTTTTTTTTTTTTTTTTTACTGTTCCATTGCTCTTTTACATTTAGTTCTTAATTTTTATTACCTTTTTGAATTTAGAGATGTAATTAAAAATAAGTTATTATATTAACATTATGTATCAAAAATAAATCCTAAATACTAAGAAAGCCTAAATTAACGTAGCAAATGTAAATTGCATTATATTAATGTATGCTGTGGTAAATAGGACAATGTATTTCCTCTATTTACTTACAATTCAGTTTTTATTGACTATGTTCTCTTCTAATGTATATTTTAATGTTTAATAGTATTAACATGTCATTTTAAATTTTCTTTGTATTTTCATTTTTCTAATGAAAACTTTTTTTCTAGACTGAAGGGGAAGATGAACTTAAAAAGAGACAGCTGATGGAACTGGCAATAATTAATGGTACTTACAGAGATAGCACAGGCAAGAATAACAGTAAGTTGTTTTTAATTATTTTTTACATGTGTCTGCAGAATTTTATTAGTTTTAAATATTTTGAAATTATTAGCAGTACTTTTTTATGTAGTAATAATTTTGACAGGATTTAAAATTGCTTTAAAATCATTGTTTATAAATTTTAAAGAACTTTGAAAATTTTGTTTATATTATTAATTTAATTATAATAAGAATTATAATATTTATACAGTATGAACAGCGTCAGATATCCCAAAATGAATGTTTTTGTTTGAAAAAAATGCTTTTAATTGTTCAAATTAAAATAACATGAAATAAAATTATTGCTTCAATCTTTGTCTTGTAGTAATTCAACTTTTAAAATATAATTTTAATACCTCATTTAAAGGAAAGGAGGAACTACATTTATATATAGCTCTAAGGAAAAAAAATCTTATGAATGATACTTGTTATAAATTAACTTTCATTACATAGCTAATGAAATTTTAAAAAAAATTGACAAAAGTGGAAATAAGTATTAATTTGATCACCAATATTCTTTTATTAATAATTTTTATCACATCTAACCTAAAAAATATACCACAACATATATTGTGATTTATTTAATCCTTTGCTAGTTATAAAATATTAATTAGCTATAAGTAATTTATTAGCAATAAACACTATTGAAAAATAGCTGTTTCGCAGTTTTAAATAAACTTAACACAAATATATTTGTTGAAATTCAAAACTCTCCCATGGAAATTTTAGACATTGTGAAATAAGTCTTTAAAAAAGCAGCTTCAATTTAAATTTTGAAATAAAAGTATGAAGAATTTCTATCTGATTTCATATTGAGACAACTAAAAATAAATTTCAAATATTGGAAGAAAAATTTTGTATATCGTATAATTATGATCCATTATTTTAATTGTGGTAAACAATTAAGAAATAAAAATTTAAATGTCTATTTTTGAATAATTTAATTTTTTGTTAAAAATATATATCCAACTGTTTCTTTTTCTGTATTGAAATTTTTATTTTTTTATTTTAATAGTTGGAAAGAAAACAATATTAATAATGCTTTAGCACTTGCTATTATGATAGTTTTTAAATTTTTGTCATTTGATACTTAAAAGATACAAATTAGGAAATGTAATTTTACCAAATAGCTGTTATCGAAAACTTTATATAAAGTCCAATAATTTTTGGCCAAAATTCTTTCAAAGTAAAAAACAATTTGGTGAATCTCAGTGATTATTTATTCTGAACATATTGAGATAAAAATTTTCTGTCTTTGTCTTCAATGCCCAGGTATTTTCTGCTTTAAATTTATGAGCATAGGCATTAGCTAATATTTTGTAGTTTCTTTTTCTTCTTAGTTAACCAATCAGCAAAAATTATCTACAATAATGTAGATTTTGTAAGGTTTTTTAAAAATGACCACTGCATTTGAAATTTATATTAGGAGTGGATTGCATACTAAATTCATCAAATACTTTAAAATATCAAATTGGCTTGGATTATAAAATTTTCTTGCATTTAATTGGTAACATTAATTTCTTCATAGAAGTATGAAAAAAGTTGGGTATCTGTAGCCCTGAAAAAAAAAGCTATAGTTTCTAAGAACTGTTAGAAAGTGCCTGTAATTATATAGTAATCATACCTGCCAATTTTGTTTTTGTCAGAAGGCTCATATTTTAAATCAGATTATTTTCTCTAAAATTTTAATGCAAAGTATAGAATTTAAACTTATAATTAATTTACTAATAAACATACAAAAACAATAGATAACAATTCTCTCTAAACCAGTTAAATAAAATTCTGAAAACTTTTATACTGCATCTTAAAACAATATGTACAATCACTTCAAAAGGAAATTTCTTTATGGTAATCAACTTTTTAATATATCATTTCAGATATTTAAATTAAGATTTAAAGTAGATGAAATTCAAATTCTAAAAATATAGAAGTATAAATGCTTGCATATACATTTAAAAGGCAGCATTGGTCTTGTTGATCAGGATGTTCGTTATTGGAAGGTAGTGAATTCAATTCCCAACCCAACCAAAGAGACACTGTGTTCGCTAATGGCTGCTGGGACACATTAAATATATCATGATCATAACGTCCACCTTGTGAAATTATACAATTGGAGGTGGTAGGTCGAGTCTGGTAGTCTTCCTATTCATCCCAACTTCTAAATTATAAAGACCCAACATTATTTGGGACAATCAGAGCACACACCTACTGGGCGCCCCACTATACAAGTTGTCATTATTTCACCCCTTGTAGTGCTAAAAGATGAAATCTTATAGCAGCTGGACGTTAGAAATAAAAAAAATTATATCAAATTTTGTCATTTTTTTTGCTTTGATTTTACATGAAGACAATGTGATGTTTGATTCAATGATTTTTTTTTTTCTCTAGATATCTACATGTTTCTTACTGAGCCAGAAACTACAAGACTTCTTGCACCACCAATGACAATTTCCAATCCACTTCGTACAACTGGTACTCCATTGGGTGCACCATTAATTCTGTCATCTCGCATACCCGTCCCCACAACTGCTACATTGTTAAATGGAAATGCTCCACCTCCATTATTATCACCTGCTGATGCTGGTTTGCTGTATGCCTATGGAGACTATCAACATTATGCTGCATTGACATCGCCTTTACTTGCTGAATACCCACCTCACACTGAGCATTCATCTACTGGTGCGTTATATGGGCGTTAATGTATACCTCATATTTCTGCCCGAGGTTTTACACCCCATCTTAATTCATTCCTGTGTAGCTAGTTTTCCTGCCATTGACTGGCTTTGTCTTGTGTAATTTGGTAATGTTTGTGCATTTTTTTTGTCTGAAGAAAAATTGGATAAGGCATTTTCGTCCATTTATAGAAAATGCTGCTCAGTCTTTTATTTCAGTTCTGTGATACATAGAAAATGTTTGCAGTTTGTTTTCTTTTCTAATTTATTGAATTTTTATTGTTACTATTTATTCAATATTTTTTAGATGGACTAGTTAAGAGCTGGGTAATGTCTTTCTGAATTCCCACCCTCTTTTTCAGTTTAGACTTGATGTTTTAAATATATTTTTATTCACGTTATTTGAGAAGGTATTAGCTTTGTAAAGATAAGTACTATTGACTCAGGGAATAGTGTATATATGAAGTTTAAGATTGATAGTTGCAGTAGTTTTTTTTTAAACTTTGCTGGTACTTTTGTCAGAGAATTTATCTTATAAAAATTTTTATTTCAAAATTATTTGTTGTGTTTTAATAAATTTATTATATTGTTGTCACAGATCTGATACACTGGTCATAATTTTTAAGTATATGAATCTGTGTTTGACAAATTATAATTGTAAATATCACAGTTTTATTAATAGTCAAACATGCTGGTGAATGCATATTAAACATCAGTATATATGGTTGAAAATATACCAATTTATATTAAATGCTGATTATTTAATTAGCTTCGAATGTAGTCACTTGAGAAAATACAGACTGGTATTTTTGAGCGTTTTATATTATGAAAAGTTTTGAAGCATCAAATTTTATGAATCAGAAGTACTTTTGTTCAAATCCGTTTGAAAATTGTTTGTAAACTTGGTGGAGGTTTTACTTTTTGTTGTGAATATTTGTGTTGATGCTTGTGTGGAATTTTGTCTTTGTAATCCAATTCTATAATTTTACAACTGTATTTGAAATGGAAATACGGGGCCAAATGCACGCAAGTGTATGGTAGTCAAATTATAAATTTACTGTATATAGATGTACTTACATTTTTGAAATTTTCTTTCTTTTTATATATTATGTATATTTTGAGATTTATGAGCATAATGTATATATTTCTTGAATTATTTAAAAATGTAAATAGTTTTTATTTCTGAGTTCTTGGATTTGATTGCTAATATTGAGTTATTTCTATTTTCATTCAATTGTCCTTGAATTTGATCTGTATTGGAATAAACCTTTTATCTGTTTTACGTATCTTCCAAACTTAATTGTTCTCATTCCATTATTTGAGTGAATGGGGCCACAAAGAATATCTATTCACCGAACATTGCAACATTTTTAGATATTAATTTTTAAGTTAATATTTTAGACAATTTTTATGTATATATAAAATTATTCTGCCTTATAATAGTTGTCTGTCTGTACTAATGTATTACCTACATGCAGGTGCTGTTGTAAAGCAGAGGAGAAATTTAGGTTTAAGAGAACATCCATACCAACGATCCGGGTCACTTACTTAAGTGACAAAGGTTAGTTTAATCTTAAGTGCTTTTTAACACTATCTAGTCCATTGCTTACATTCATTCATCAAGTTTGTGAAATTATAGAATGAATTCCTTAAAAAAAATTGTGAAATCAAAAAATTTTAGTCAAGTTTTTTATGGCATTATTAATGTCTTGTTACATTAATTTCTTTCATTTTGAACAAATAGTTTTTTAAATCCATGATAAAACTTTATTGGCTATTTTTTAATTAATTACATTCTATATTCTAGTTTTTTTTATTACATTCTATATTCTAGTTTTTTTTTTTTTTTTTTTTTAAATTCTAAATAAAAAAAAATAAGCACTTAGTCAATACGCATTTTAAAAATCTATTTATAAGGTAAGTTTTATAGAACATTTAGCAGTTGCCATGTTCAAGAAGTATATAGATAACTATTTGTTAGTAATGACCTGTACTTCAACTATCCCTGAAACAATCATTTATTATAAATTTACAGTGTTATAAAAAGTACATATCTTCAGTTACTTAATGCACAACCGGGGTTCACTAACTTTAATTTTCATCTACAAATATTTACAAAACCCATTTTTGCACTTTCTAGTCTTTTGTGGAAGTTTTAATATTGACACTAACTCTTATATTAATTTTATTATGCATTGAATTTAAACTTTCTTATTTGATTTTTTAAACTGGCTAATGGCAGTGTCATTTTAACACTTTCTGAAAGTTTTACTTGTAATAAGTTATTATCTAAATAGCATGCTAAATGCTTCCTAGATTTTAATCTGCGCGTTGTCTGTGTTTAATGAACCCCGGTCTCCAAAATATTTTCTTAACACCTCAATCTTAGATATTTGTCATAACATTAATTCAATGTTAATTTACAAAATGCTTAGCTCAATAACGTTTTTTCAAATATCCTCTCATAGTTGACACTAACAACTTTTTTTTTTTCTTTTCGCATTTTAACCTGTCAGCCTTTGAAACTCCACACCATCACCTGAACTGCAAGAGTACTAACCCACCCACCTGTGAAAATACAACTTGACGACCGTCACTGGTGTCGGACAAGCGCTATCACATGTTCCTATTCGTTCCAGAAAGGATCGATGCTCACACTTTTTGTAGTGCACTTTCTTCCCTTCTCTGTTGCCTTGCAAGGATAATCAACTAACCAACCTTCATGATGTGATCAGTTGTTTCACAGAATCAACTGAACCAATCAAAGGTGATTTAATATGAACAAAAAGGAGAAAAAAAAACGATTTGCTAATTGTAACTTAACATCTAATGCTGCTTTGTGAGATGTCTATTTTATTTTCTCTGCCCTTGCACAAGTTCTGTTTACTATTATTTGCATGACGTTTATAACTTTCTCTCATGTGTTTACATGTTTAAAAAATGTGCCAAAGATTCCTTCTGATATTAACTTTCCATAAAAATTATTTTAAAAAGTGAATTGAAGGAAACTAATAATAATTATCCCTTTCTATCTTGAAGAGGGAAGCTTCTAATCCATATACATTTAAATGAAAAATTTAACTTCTAAATATATATGTAGAAAAAGGAATGTTAAATCAGAAGGAGTTGAAGGAATGTTTTAATATTTTAAATATGCACTGCTTTACATAAAAAAAAATTTATCACTTAAATTTACGTGCTTTGTCGTTTTCAGATAAACATTCCAAATCCTTAATTTTATTTGAAACATTCTTCACCTTTTACTTTTTTGTCAATTGAATTTTAAAAATTATTTACCTTAAATTTCTCCTCTTGTGAAAAATAAGTCATGAGACTTAATGGTAAATATCTATTACTGTTAGTATGAGCAAATGCCACATGTATTATATTTATATTAAATACCAGTATGTATTCATAAATGTATAAAGGTGTTCTGTTTTTCTTTTGTAATTTTAGGAAGTCCTACTTAAGTTAATTCTGCCTTACTGTATTCATGAATGTGTTTTAAATTTTACTGTGGCATATTTGTTCTTAGCAGCTAATTTTTTAATGCACTTTATTGTATAAACTTCATTCGGTAGCTCTTGTTTTTCTACTTAAAAATACTATTGTGCAGTATAAATTTTTAATATTTAAAGAGATCCTTTATAGAGTGTTTTATGATGACATGTGATGCCTTGTATTTTAAGCTTGCATTTGCTAACGATCAAATATTTTCGGTCTTCCAGGCAGACTTTTTTTATTTTAAATATTTTTAAAGTTGAGTGGGTTAGAAACTAGGTGCATTGGTTTCTTTTAAGAGCAGCTATGTACTTAGGTCACATAAGTGCATTTACTACTTAATATTGTACATTTTTTATTTGTAAAGTAGCTTACTTTGAGATCTTCAGCATTATACTTAAAAAGAAAACACTATCTCAGAGGATATAATTTAAATTTTTTTTTCTCTTTGTAATTCAGAGTGTTTTGTTCTCTTCTGTTTTTGTAAACTTAAGAGCCAGTAAGAATTTGATTTTCAGCAATCTAAATGTCAATTCAGTGCAATAATATGCTGTGAAAATTTGACCATGTTAAAGTGATTGAACTCTGTTATTGAACATTAAAAAGGTACAAGTTCTTGTTTGTTTCAGCTCTTTATTATGTATCAATTGTTAAATAGTATTTTTTACCTCATTTAAATTTAAAATGTATGTGCCTTCTTAGTTATGGTTTTGTTGTTCAAAAATGTATATTTATTACTACTGCTCTCTTGGGGAAAAAAAAATTTATAACCCTAGAAATGTTGACAGCTGAAGTCACATCTTGATCATCTCTGAAAATCAAAATTCTCTTATCAACAAGAACTTAAGCTTCTTCTTTATTGATTGCAGCACTACTGAAGCATCTCTGAATCTCAAGCTGATTTATGTTTTATTGTACTTAATGTGTTTATTTTTTTCCTTTGGTATGAAATGCATATTTGTGGTTGTGGTGATGTTTTGATACATTTATCATTCTTTTTCATTTGTCAGTGCCAAAAGATTCATTGAATTCTAGATAACTCATTTTTTTGTTTGATGGCCATAAAAAAATTATATATTAAAAGTCTTAATTTTAATTTACTTCAGAAATTCTTTAATATTTTTTGTGTAACATTAGAGTAAAAAGTTTTGATAATTTCTTGTAATAAAATTTTAAAATGTCAGTAACATTTTTTTTAGCATGAACAGTATCGAAGTTTCCTGTGTAAAACTTGTAAACATTGTAAGAAATTCATTATCAGAATCTCATTTAAAAAACATGCTTTGTATGAAAAGCATGTATTCTCTGGTGCTAAATGTGCCTTATCGCAATTATTTTGTGACAATTTTTGCATTATTTTCTGAAATGTTTTATATAAATTAGCCTACACTGTTCATTCAACGGGTGCTGGCTTCTATAAAGTTATTGAAAGCAAGATGCTTTCCTCGTTACACTATACAGACTTCGAACGACTTGTTGTGATGGAATTTATCTGTAGTAGTTATACCATTGTTGTTAAATGTTTTATGTACTTAAATTGTTTTCATAGCAATAAAATTCAATTTCTGTAGACCTCTGTTTCCTTAATTTGATCATACAATATATCATGTTATTACTATTGTTAAAAATTTTAAGTCTTAATTTAAAGCTGTTATGAGAAGTAGAAAATTATTTACAAGTAAAATAAATGCAATTACACTAAATTATAAATTATCAATAAATGTTTTCTGATGTGTGATACTCCTTTTATTGAAACTAACTAAACAAAATATTTTTGTTTTATTTATTTTAAATTTATAAAACATTCAAGGTTCATATATATATATATATAATTTTTGAAGTAACTGGAAATCTGTTTTCCAGAGCGCTTGGAAATGGAATTTTGAATTGACTCCTGAAAAATTTCAAGACTTTAATTTCTAGAAAAATGGACTGAAGATAGTTAAAATATTAATTTCTTAGATTCCCATTAGAAATAATAAAGAATAGAATATCTTGCTATAAACTAGACTTTGATCAAAGAACAGGAAATGCTTAGTTGCTAAGGTTTGATTTGGCCTTATCGAAAAATTGTGCAAATTGATATCACATCTAAAATCTGAATTTCTTGAACACAATGGATTACACATAAGATTTATGGAGCAGGTTTATTTTATTTCGAAAGCCATTTCTCTCCACTTTTAATTCAATTTGATTCTGTATACTAATATAGAAATTGTAAGATTAGCATTTATAAAGGAATATTTAGTGTTTATATTGTAATGTCTAGAAGGGGAAAGGTGCTTTGTCATAAACACCACACTTGAAAAAATTTAAATATTTATAACCTGTATTGCATTTTAGTAATGTATGTTGAAAGTATATTACACTGACTGATATACTTATTTCTTTTTGGGAATAAATAATATGCAGAGCACACATGTTATATATATAAACTACATTAACAAGATTTCAAATTGGATGAAAATAAGAAACTTTACATTTGCTTAAAATATATATTGAGAAATAGAAACTACATACATTAAATGAAAGTTTATTATCCAAATTGATTCTGATTTGATTGAAATCTAAATCTAATCTGCTAATCCATTATATTGCTTTTCTGGCTCCACATCTTACTCTGCGAATATAATTTCAGCTCCTTTGATATCACATCTGAAACCAGGTATGTCGGCATTATAACAATTTGCAAATGATTAATTTTTGATTATATTGAAATTAATAAAAATAACACAGAATTGAAAATTCAAAGCTTTTCTTTTCTTCTATAATGAAACTGATTCTATTCTTTTCTATAATGAAACTGATTCTCTGAGGATACACAAGAACTTGAAAAATCGATGGTAGATTAATGCAGAGAAATTGCAAGGTTAAAATTTAATATTAGTTGCAAGGTTAAACACATCATGGAGCTTCGGAGAAATAAACATCATTATAAATATATTTAAATGAATAATTAGAAATGAGTGTAAAATATGCATTGGTAATTTTTATTTAGTTTTAATAAAGATTAAAAGTAAGCATTAAGAAATCACTTTTTATTAAAATGCAACAATTTAAACCTTAGAAGCTAGGATATTTAAAATAGTTTTGAAGAATTTTTAGTTGTTGCAACAGATTTAATTTTGGTAAGGTGTAAAATCAAATTTTGAAGAAAAGTTTAATTTTTGGTTCTAAAACCAAAATGTTTTTTAAAAAAAAAATATTTTGCATTACATCCCATGAATTTATCCGTGCTTGATTAACTATTCATCGATTTAGTGTCTTAAAAATTGCTTTAAACAAAAATATTAAAAAATGCAAACATTATTCTTTTATACTATAGCTGTTTCAATATTGTAAAAGATTTAATTCATAGTTAAATAAATTTTCAGATTAAAATATGACCTAACAAATCTACAGAATTTTAAATTTTGAAAAACTTCCATTTTATGTTACTTGGAAAATTAATATTTTATCTTGGTTACAAACTGCTTAGGAAAATTTAAGTATTCTTACGTCTTTTGAAAATCAAAAGATTTTACATATTTTAAAGTCTTTCTTCAATAAATCAGAAATATTGCGAAATGGGGCATAATTACTGTAAATTGTCAATGATTGGCTCAATTTCATAAACAATTTGTAATACATGGGTCTCTTAAATCTATTGGCTAATTTTATAATAAATGCAGTTTATAATCTCATATGTCTCAATTTTGTTTCATTTAGAATTGTAATGTGTTACGTATGTTTGCATATATGAGTACTACTAAACAATAGTTTTGTGAAAATAAAAAATGTGTAAATCACTGATTCTAGATTTATGTAGGTGCAAATCTATTAAGAATGACAATTCCATTTGAACGATTCCTGATATTTCATCAACTGGAATAGAAAAAGTTGTCTTGAAAATAACTGTCTTTGTTATTGACCTGACCTAGTTTCTTTTTCTTAACAAGTTTTTGCTGTTAATTTAATTAAAATTGTTAAATTACATGCAAAAGGTAAATCTTTTAAAATTCAAATTTTCTTTTTTCTCAAAGAAATGTTTTTCTGAAATTAACAGTGAATCTCAAATTTGAACCAGTATATATCACACTAATATTTGAAATTTGTTAATCATACATACTTATGATATCTCTTAACTGCATTGGCAAATCATGGTAAGAAAATAAATTGTATTGCTTCATTACTTTCATTAAATAATAAAAAAATGTTTACACGCACTGTTTCGTAAAGAGTAATGCTGTAGTAATCTTATAGATCACTTCGATAATACATTTTTTTCCTAATGGCGGGGTACTGGGTGATTGACCCTACGCCCACAACAAGGCCGGAAACTGCTACTCATTTAGTGTTACCTAGTGGGCACTTCTGAACCAAGTCATGGAGGTGAGTAGTATTGCCCACGTCACATCATCACGAAAACCCGTTTATAGGGCGGGCCACATTCATTCATAATCTCAGAAAAAGAAAGGACAAAGACACAGAGAGGGAGGAAACGTTCATGCTCAAACTGGGATATGAACCCGAGATCAACAGCCTAGGAGTTAGGAACGCTAACCACTCAACCATCAGCCGGCTCTGTATGGTGAATAAACAAAAAAATTTCATTTTTAATTAATTTACCGCGTTTTCTAAATTGCAGTTATATTTGGATCGCATTGGCTAGGATACTAATTCATTGTTAACATCAAATATATGTACAGAGCAAAATTCAAGATTATAATAAGATATCGGAGAAATCTGAATGATATCGGAGATATCATTCAGTTCTGCTCTTTATTCAAGTTCTTTTGATAGCCTTCGGGATGTTGAGGGGGGGGAGGAGCAGTTGAGCTTTGAAATGATTGTTGACTTATCTCAGCTCGTTGAGAATAATATTTAACATGACAAGTGTCTGTCTTGCAATCATTACAATTAGTGGAACTAACTTGAACATTCTTAGTGACTCTTAATACTTAGTGTTTTATCACGTGCTTATGTGTACCAAGGAAAGAATATATATTTCAATGCAGACGCGCGCATTTTAATAAAATTACTGCTTTATGAGACACTTTTGAAAAGAGTAATTGCTGTCCGCAAGCGAAAAACTAGATAATTTTGAACTAAATAAAATTTCAGCTTTTAAATTAAATCCAATATTTGAAGGAAAGTTCGAGAAGTGATCAATTTTTCACTTCAAATTAACTTATCTCATCATAAAAATAATAGAGCATTTCTAAAGAGTATTTTTGATAACTAATTAAATTATTTGAAAAATATTTTCAAAATGAAAATTTCGATAAATTTGCTTAGTGTCGAGTTTATTTAAAATCTAACACTAACTTATCAATTTATTTTCAACTTATTTAAATTAAAAAAAAAATTCACTTATCTAAGAATTAGTTTTTTCACGATGTACATCGACGAGAAGAAATATAACGGGTACATTTAAAACTATTTTATCCTAGCGGACGATTTTTCATTAACCAATTGCACTTTGTTTTGAATAGAATAAATTTTAAACCAATAAGAATGTGTTCAACGTCAACTATTAGCATTTGGAAATTAAGATCCATCTCGTGCATAGGTTAGGTTATGTTCCGATGGTTTATCGAATTTCATATAGGTTGCAAAGCACTTCGAGATGAACAGGCAAGTCATTTGTCAGCTATAAACCCGATAATTTGTCTGCCAGACACAAGATATTGATCGATGATAATAGTTATACTTTCCAAATGATACATTGACAACTTCGTATCAACCGCCCTACATGAAATTATTCATGAATTGATTGTCTGGGAAAAAATAGTTTGCCTATGATTTCCCCACATAATTTCACTGAGCACTGAGAAGAGGAACATATCTATTTCATTAAAGAAACACTGATGGAATTACTTTAAAATGTTGGCCACCATATAATTTCTAAAATCGTATCTTTTGATGAAACGTATGTACTATCGATATTTTTGACATAACATATTGAGAAAATTAGGTCTTTGAAGAGGTCCTAAGTGAGGAAAAGACAATGTGTCTCTAAGAAAGTAATGTATACCTTTTTCGTCAGAAGTACATGGCTGATCAAAGTCATGAAGTTGATAAGACTGAAGGAAATAAGTTAATTTGCACGCTACTTAGCAATTTCCGGAAATTCTTCAAGAAGTAAACGTAAAAGGACTCAAACTCTACAGTGACAATGTTTCTCATTCAACAAGATTGGCGATTTTTAAACACATTAAAAAAATATAGGACATCCATATTATATCTAACTGATATAGCTATGCCTAACTTTTGTCTGCTTTTTTAAAGCTCTGCTAGATCCCCGTTAGGAAAAATTAAATGCTATGTTAATCCAATGGAACACATTTTAACATGTCACAAATACTATTTTCATGATAAAAACTTTCGGTCTTTAGCAAAACTGTCATTTTTACAAAAGTTCTTAGCTTTTAAAATTTTTCCAAATATTTTTAAAATGTCCAAAATCTTTCTAACCGAGTAAATTTTAATTAAATTGTAATTTCATTGAGGCTGTTTAAAATTTGGTTTACAGATATTTCTTATACTTTTTCGTACAGTTATAAAATGAACATTTTTCTTTATTTTAATCTAAATATGTTTTTGATTTCATCAACATTTCGTTACGAATTTTGATTAGGAATCAAACTCATTCTTATTTATGAAAATCAAGCTCTGCAACAAACGCCAAATATGAAACTGAAAATGTTTTAGTGCCGAATTTGGCTGATTTTCATATTACACTCCGGTAACCTATAGGATAGAGATGCATTTCCCTCTTCTTATAAGAAGGAAATACTTTCTCTCTATGCGATTCCTTCTGGCGGTAGGGAAATTGTCTGTTACCCCCCGCCCCCCCCCCTCCACGATGTGATAGAGAACAACTAGCTTCTTAGTCGAGAAAGGAGTACTATAAGCTTTTCTAACACAATGAGATGTATATAAAGCAAGACACATCTGTGAATAATGCATGTTAGATTATTACCTATTAGTGTTGGAAGAGTAAATATGATGTGTATTTTTACCTTCACTTAATAGAATTTAAGATTAAAACATTATAAACTTTTTTTTTTTACATTGTTCAATTACATTATTTACTACAATTTTCAGGCTCTCAGTGTATTAAAAATTTAAAAAAATTATATTAAAAAAAAAAACAATTTTACAACTTTATATATATATACACTACTGGCCATTAAAATTGCTACACCAAAAAGGCGACATGCTACAGACGTGAAATTTATACGAAAGGAAGAAGGTGCTGTGATATGCAAATGATTAGCTTTTCAGCGCATTCAGACACAGCAGGCACCAGTAGCGACACCTACATTGTGTTTAAATGAGGAAATTGTTCAGCCTGTTCCTCATACACAAATTGCATTTGAACGTTGTTGCCTGGTGAAAAGTTGTTGTGATGCCTCGTGTAAGAAGGAGAAATGCGTACCAGCACGTTTCTGACTTTGATAAAGGTCGAATTGCAGCGTACCGGGATTGCGGTTTATCTTATCGCAGTATTGCTGCTCGCGTCGGTCGAGATCCAATGACTGTTAGCAGAATATGGAATCAATGCGTTCAGGACGGTAATACGGAACGCCATACGGGATCTCAACGGCCACCTATCACTAGCAGCCGAGAAAACAGGCATATTATCAGCATGGCCGTAATGGATCGTGCAACCACGTCACGAGCCGTGAGTCAAGAAACGGGGTCGTTTGGAAGACAAGTGTCTGCACGAACAGTTCGACGACGTTTGCAGCAGCATGGACTCTCAGCTCGGAGACCATGGCTGCGGCTTCCCTTGACGCTGCGTCATAGACAAGAGCGCCTTCAATGGTGTGATCAACGACGAACCTGGGCGCACGAATGGCGAGACGTCATCTTTTCAGATGAATCTAGGTTCTGTGTACAGCATCATGATGGTCGCATCCGTGTTTGGCGGCATCGTGGTGAACGCATACTGGCAGCGTGCATTCGTCATCGTCATACTGGCCCATCACCTGGCGTGATGGTATGGGGTGCCATTGGATACACGTCTCGGTCACCTCTTGTTCGCATTAACGGTTCTTTGAACAGTGCACGTTACATTTCTGATGTGTTACGACCCGTGGCTCTACACTTTATTCGAGCCCTGCGAAACCTTACGTTTCAGCAGCATAATGCCCGTCCGCATGTTGCCGGTATTGTACGGACCTTCCTTGATACGGAACATGTTCGGCTGTTGCCCTGGCCAGCACGTTCTCCAGATCTTTCACTAATAGAAAACGTCTGGTCACAGGTTGCCGAGCGACTGGCTCGTCACCAAACTACGGTAACTATGAACTGTGGCATCATGTTGAAGCTGCATGGGCATCTGTACCTGTACATGCAATCCAATCTCTGTTTGATTCAATGCCCAGGCGTATAACTGCTGTTATTACGGCCAGAGATGGTTGTTCTGGGTACTGATTTCTCAGAATCTATCCAGCCAAATTTTTTCGAAAATTTAATCACTTGTTATTTCTAGTATAATATATTTGTTCAATAATATCATTATATCATTTTGTATCTGCATTTCTTCCTGGTGTAGCAATTTTAATGGCCAGTAGTGTATATAAATTTGTAAAATTTCATTGGAAAAACATAAAACTAGTTCAATAACAAGACAAAGGATGCTAACAATTCAATACAAAATAAATAGGAAACATTTTATACACACGGCATTTATATGTAAAAGCTGCTGTGCACAACACAAATGTCAATATTTTGACAACAAAGGAAGGAAAATAATAAACTATTAAAAGAATGAATAAACATAAGATTAGATTTTGTCATGTAACTAGTGATAATGCAAGATGTCCAAGAGGAAATGCTTTAATTCGAAACTGTTGTATTGAACATAATTAACAAACCCGATATCTTTGTTATGTGTGACATGAAGGTTTAGATATGGTAACTTTGATTATTAAGTTCAAAGAAATAAATTTTTTATTATAATTTATTTTGTTTTATTAATTACTATTGAAAGTGCTAATAACCAAAAAATATTAGAGATGGGAAATATAATGACTACCTTTCTTCTTGTGGGTATACTGTATCAAAGTAATAGCTTTGAAATAAATTAGAGAAATGGAAACAATTACTAAACAGATGTTAAAGAATAAGAGAAAGGATTTTGAGGATTAATTAGAGATGTTCTTTGTGTGTGTGTTACATCATATGTTTACTTAGATCTTCATCAATAAGTAAATCTTAAATCACCAAGTTGCATTAGAATATAATACGTAATACAAAAATATCTCCAAACAGATTTCTAATACAGCTATTCTAAACTCTTCAACTGCAAAATTCTGTTGAACAAACAAATGCATATTCATCTGAATGCCTTTTCTCATTTGATGTTGAATGTTGTATTTTTGAAAAATTAACTTTCGCGTAAATTCATTTCAATATGTTTACCATTTTATATCTTATCTGATTCCTTTCAAAAATTCCTGGTATGCTAATTTTTTTTTGTAGCAACAACGATTGTCATCACGAGATTCTTATTCTCACGAAAGAAATTTCAACTTAGCCTACAGGTGTCTTCGTACACTAAAGATTTCATGTATCCACAGAAGAAAAAGTCTAGTGTTTGAATTTCGGTGTACGAGGAGCTCAAACCACTGGCTGGCCACATCTGAGCCATCGTACATAAGCCATCATTATCTCTAGATAGAGAAACGAACAGACTGAAATTTACTGAGTAGCACTTTTTCCAAGAAGATACAGTTTTAGAGCCTATAAAACGGTCTGACATGATATTAGGTCCCACTACTAAGGATACCTACCCAAACGTTCATGAGAAATTTCTGTTGGTGTTTACAAGGGATTGTGCAGCGGGGATTGCTGTCAGACCAAACGTGTAAAATGCACATGTTGAAAATGCAATCTCTGTTGAATGCTCTGTTATCATTAAATAATACTAATGCAAAAAATCGTAGACCATCTTCATTCACTGCACAGAGTCTTTTCGACAGGGATAAAGATCTGTATGAAAAGCACTTTTTTGCAGATGGTAGGGATGCATGCGTTCCTCATTCAAAATACATCATACCACTGGCTGAGAATTATCTATTTCATATGCCATTGTTCACGTACTTGTAAAAAGAGCTATTTCAAATCCAGTAAAAACTTGCTCGTTTATTACTGTAGTAAGAGTTTCGCCAACGTTCTTTATTGCTACTTGAGATGGCAAACGAACCGATTTCTCGATGTCGTGGATCAATGATGGGGAAGGTAGGATAACTTCGAACACGATTGGTTGTATGCTGCTGTTCATACAGTCTTCGTGGTTCATGTCTATTCCATTTTGCTTCATCGTATAAGAGGTGCATATCTGCCAATTTCTCGTAAGTGTACTCTTTCATAGTATTCACAAGAAGTTTAGGACGATGTTATCAAAATAATGTTTAAAGTGAGGAGGTTATGCTGTTTTTGAAAGACAAAATTCATTCTTATTGGCTTTCTATGTTACCAACTAAGAGAAAAATGCTGTTCCTTTCTCAGTGAAATTTGTATGGGGTAAGTCTTTGATAGTATTAGGAGATATGATACATAGACATATGCAAATTTACGTCAGATGCGACGATTTTAGTGGTGTGATAAAGTAGTATTTTTTTATAAGTATGGATAACACTGAAAGACATTGACAAGTATCAACAATATTGAACATCCCTGATACCCGATAGGAATCAAAACCAACCCCTCGTGGAGCAACCACAAGAGGCAGAGAGTGTGTTTAATCCGCCTCGACCACGAAGGCCTCTCGTTCTTGTTTGTTGCGTTTCTGCTTTTTTTCTGCCTATCTGAGTGGAATGCGATTATATGTTCTATGGTAAAAATATTGTTCATCTAGATGTGTACGAAATTATCCCTCTCAATTTGTAAAAAAAAAAAAAAAAAAAAAAAAATTCGAATCTCCCTGTGTATTAAACAATAATTTAATTTTATTTCATCCCATAAAAATCTTTGATTTTGAAATTTTAAAAAAAAAGTAAAAATATTACTTAATTACATCGTTATTGTTCTCACAAAGAAAGAACTTAACAGCTCCTTTCTTTGTATGTGTGTAACCATTTAGTTATAATTAGTTCTTTTCAAAATAATCAGATATAATTTTAAATGGTTTTCATAGGGCTGTTTGGTTTTGCCATCTGGTGGAGTAAAATTTAACTACAAATAAAAAATATAATAAAAAGAGTTGAAAATTCTTTAAAATATCAAGTAATAATTTATTAATTAATAACTATCCACTATGCTGTTAATAATGTACACAATTTGTTTTAATTAAATAAAGCGATATCATTTATAAATATAGCATTAATCTCAATATCAATAAACCTATACGATATTTTTTATTGGAAATGTAACATTTCATCTTTTAACTGTATGTTTCTCTGTTTTTTTTTTTATTATTATAATTTTGCATAGAAAATGAGGAAGAGAAATAGGATTTATTTTCTGTATTAACAGTTATTCTCAAAAGTATTCAAATATATATTATTTTCAAAAATAAACTTTTAAATGACGAAATAATTCGTTTTAGTTTGTAATTTATATTAGCTTGGATTCTAAAAAATTTTCATCTGTCATCATATTTAATAAAATTATAAATTACTTGATGATATTTTTATAAGACTTTTGTAGTTGTTTGGGAAGCATCAGTTTATTTCTAATGTCAAATATACTTCTCAAATTCTGATCAGGTTTCCTTTATTTAATTCATTAATACACTGATATTCATAAATTAAAAAGTTGCATAATTGACATATTATTTATATACATATAATCTTTTCTTAAATCAACAGTCATATGAGATTCAAATTTTAATTACTAACACGAAAAATATGCTTGTTGTCTCTTTAACAATTTTATATTTGATATTTTAATAACAATATTATAGAACAGATGGCGCCATATGCAGTGATGAAACAATAAATTGTTAGTGGTAGCAGTTTTTTGTTGAAAAAGTAACACAATGAATGAGGGATAAGAATTTGTATTAAAAAGTTATAATTTTTGTAAATATATATGTATTCGTGTTATTACACACACACATATATGTATGTATACAATAATTATGAATTTCGTTACGTGTTCCTGTCATTACTAAAAATAAAATGCTAAAAGCATTCATGGAATATGCATTGTTGGAAAATTTAAGTCTTGAGTTAAGATAGCAAAAAGTTGGTATTGAATAAAAGAAAAATGAATGTTTTTTTTAGTTATAAACTGCTGGTTAGAGATTGTATTTGGAAAAATTTCCTAGTTTGGTAGATCATGCCAAAATTCTTTTCTGGGAATTAAATACACAATATTGTTAAATTTTATGTGAAAAAAAATTGCATCTATGTTTTCACATTTTCATTTTAATTATTTAGTAGCATATTTTCTAAAAAGTACGAAAATATTTTTATAAAAATGGCAAAAATGTCTGACATTATTTTTGTGTTATTATAAATTATATTTATTTATTATTTCTTTTAAAAAATAAATAATTTTTCTTCTAAGCAAAAAACAATAAAAAATTTCTTCAAAAAATACAAATATTTATAAAAAGATATAACATACATCAAGATATTCCCATAACATTACTTAAATGAAAAAGAAAAAAAGTAAGTATCGTCAAAAAGGAAAGAAAAAAAAGTCCTTTTTTACTATCAACACTAGTATTCACAAAATAATGGAGATATTTTTGAGAAGAAACTATGAATTCACAATGCTTACCGTGTTTATTCTCATTTCCTAGGCTCATTTATTTTCTTTTTGTAAACCAGAATGGTACAAGAAGAGATACAAGAACGCCTCTTATATATTGGTTGTAATAAGAAAGAACAAATCCTTTTCCTACAATTGTGGATTTCTCTTTTCTTTAGTTTAAATTATTTTCCAATTCTTAATTGTGATTCAATATAGCAATGAGATATAACTGACACGATTTTTTCCGGCCACTTCATTCGCTCTGCTATGTGTCTTCTGTTATTAAATTTATAGTATCTGTATCGGTTACTTAATCTTCATTTGTTTTTAATTGAGAATATGTATATTAATATACCATTTTCAAAATGCTGATTATAAATGGTTTTCCCATTCTTATTGTTTGTTCAGTATTTTCTCCAAAAAACTAGATAAAAAAAAATAACGTTAAATTCCTTAATTTAGAGCATTCACGTCGTATAAAAAAAGCATTTTAACATGAAAGCTTTGGTTTTCTGTCTCTCTATGGTCTCTTGATCTACATGAAAATAAATTTTAGCAGCCTACAGTTTAAAAATAATTCCAAAGTACTAAGGGCTTTGGACTAAGAAGATACCATGCCTAAGGAATCTATCAGCAAACTTGAAGGATTCCGTTAACTTTTCCCATGTCAACTATATTTCCATATTATAAAAAAATAGTAATTATAAAATATTTGCTTAATTTAACCATTTTTTTAATTAATCATTTAGAGAAGCAAATGTATTAAAAGTTTTAAGAAAATAATAAATTAATTCTTACCCCCATAACAAGCTAATTTAAATTTTAATTATTTGAAATTCAATTTCCAAATGAAATAAAGAAAAGCTAAGACAATAATAAAACCTTCAAAAGTAAATCTCTGTTTCTTCCCCGTGATGACGAATGCAAAATAAAATAATGGAACTTTTTAAAAAAAAAAAAAAAAAAAGCATTTACGTAAGCGTTTTTTATGTGTATCTGGTATTGGTTATCAAAACACATAATGGAAATGATAAATGAGAAACATTAACACATTATTTAATAATATAAGTATGCTATTTCAAAGAATTACATATTCTTATTACATTCGAATTACATATTACATTACGAATTCAAAGAATGTTGCGAATCATTCTTAATATTTTGTAATAAAACATTGCCTTCAACAAAGCCTCAACTTCAGTATTTAGAATTAGTTAAAATAACTTTAGTATAATTTTAAATTATATAAGCATTGTAGGGGCAGGATTCACAAATATGTCTTTGTTTCATTAATAAGTTTTTTTTTTTTTTTTTTTTTTTTTTTTTTAAATTTGCAGAATTTGAAACAGAAATTTTTGTTTTAAAATTGTTAACAGAGCATGGAGATGATAAATAGTACTCATCTGTCTGAACAAAGCATAAGCACTCATGCTATATACATACATACAGATACGAGTATGTTTATATAAAATGAAATGCTTGTATAAAATATAAAAACATGCGTGACGTAAATGCATTTCGAATTTACTGAAATAAATATGTATGAGAGTCGGATAAAATAAAAATTAAATATTTCAATTTTATTAAACTATTTCAAACAATTCTTTTCTTTTCTATATTAAGCTTGAGGGAGAGAATATATCATAAAATTTCGCTAACTGTAAAACATATTTGCAAAAATTTTGGAATTATGTAATTCATACACTTTTAGCTTCTCAAATACTATATTATTAAAAAGAAAGACCCTATTCTTACATCGATATTTTTAAAACATAAGAGTTCATATTGTGGTGACTATTTCGCTAACTATCCAAATAATATTTGAACTAAAATCGCAATGATTTGAATTTCTTTGAAATTAAGTAAAGTGATTTGATTTTAAATGTTATAAAACTCAGAAGTAAATAGTTAATCTTTAGTCTCTTCTACTTGTTGTTTGTATTGAATAAAATGTTTCGCTACTTCAATTCAGTTTAGTTAATAATAGTTAAACAATTACCACACCGCGGCAACTAGTGATCGACAGACTATGTTTTGTCTACGAAGAAGTAAATTATTTACTTATATTTTACGTAATATTCATTTTTCGCAAACTATGTAAACTCGGACAACGTTCTGAAGGTTGGTGATTCTCCTATTTGAAGGTTCCTGTTTGACATATTTCTTTTCTTCTATAATCTGGATAATGCTGAAAGACAATGACAACACCACCCCGGTCTCACGTGTTCTGTTGCGACTCCCGCCTTCCTGGAAGTCTAATTGGCGCAGCTTGTCCTTTTTGTACCTTGCGCCATAAAATCCAACCAATTCTGGAAGTCTAATGAGCGCCTATGGATAACTCAATATGATAACGCATTCAATTTTTACTGTTATTACAAGTGACAATATGAAATATTTAACACTTGTAGACCGCATAGATGCCAAAGTTCGTGGATTAGTTTCGGATATTGTGGTGACATCACCAGGAGCAAACAAATACAAAACTTTGTCTGATCGGCTGATCTCCGAGTTAGGGGATTCAGAATACCAAAATATAAAGAAATTGTTAACAGATCTCAAACTTGGTGATTAAAGGTATAGTCATTTGCTTAGAAGAATGAAATATCTTACCGGTGGCAAACTAAGTAACGATTTCTGCAGAGCCTGTGGCTGCAAAGAATGCCAACACAGAACCAAACTGTCCTGTTTGCGCCTTCAGAATCCCTCAATAAGTTGGCCGTTATAGTCAATACAGTAGCAGAAATTATCATGCCAACATTTATTTGTGAAACTTCTTCTGCCCAGTAAACTATTAATATTTTATGCATCAAGGATTCTCTTTACCACCAAGTAGAAGAATTTCTAGCCAAGTAGCTGAATTGTCCCGTACACGATTGAAGCATAAGTGAGTATGTATTGTTTCTATCATAAACATTTTGATGAAAGTACTAGAAAATGTAAGCAGCCTTGCTCCTATGAGAAAAAAAAAATTAAGCTTCAGCCATAGCTGGGATGACAAACTGGTGATGTGACTTCTCTTATTATAGGTGCAGACTTTTTCCAACACTTTTAATTTTCTAGTTGACCTGAAACGCAAAAGTTTCATTAACCCAGAGACTTCATTATTTACTATGGTAACAGCTCTCTTATAAATCAACAATCTGCTCTGACTGTTTCTGGTGATTTAGATTATGAATCCTTGCTGTCTGAATTCTTAGATATAACTATCCTACTCCGATTAAGCAGACTTTCTCATGGAACAGTAAATTGTATTTTAACTCGTTATCCTCCTGTATCAGCTTAACCCTGACGGCTGATACAGGAGGATAACTTAAGGCTGCACAAAGCAGTGGAAGAGGGATTTGAATTTCTTCATTCCCAGGGGATAATCTGTCCATCCAAAAACCCATGGAACTCATCACAACATATTGAGTATTAGATTCATTAGTGCGTCTAGTTGGAGATTATAGCAGATACAATTCAGTAACAGAATTTGATAGTTATCCTAATTTTTATTTACACAAGATTTAACATATATTTTTCATGATAAATCTATTTTTTTCAAAATAGACATTTTTAAAGCCTTTCACAAATTACAATTGCTGAGGCTGATATTCTTAAAATAGCAGTGACAATACCATGGGGCCTTTATGAATACATCTATTTGTGTTTGGATTGGTGAATGCTCCCAAAACCTTCATGCGTTTTATGCACGAGGTATTAAGAGGCATGCCATTTTGTTATATCTATTTGGATGATATACTATGTTTTCCAAATGATGCCACATGTAGTGTAAAAAGTCAAGAATATTAGTCACTGATATTTATTTTCAATTTATTACAATAATTGTAGAAGCAACAAAGAAACTCAAAGTGCTGTTATATCGAAATCGAATACATAAGAGTATATCAAAATACAATCTATACAAAGTAACAATGATACGAACACTACGAACTTGAGTATTTGTTTTTTAGAGCCTTTTGGAAATGTTCGAGCGCTTGGCGAAGGTAAGAAATGCCAATATTCAAAGCACTGACTCCAACACCACAGAAAACTAAATGCACTTCTATGCTATATTTAGGCACCTCAATGCTTACGTATCAAAATGTGCGTTTGATGTCACTGAGTTTATATTTCTTGGTCATCTTATAACTCAAGAAAGTATTAAGCCCCTGCAAAGTAAAGTTCAAGCCATCCATGATTTTCCACTACCTGAAACTATTGGTAGCCTACGGAAAGTTCTAGGTTTGTTAAATTTTTATCGCAGGTTTCTACCATATGCAACAGAAAATCAGGCCACACTAAATGAGTTTTTAAAAGGTTGCTCTGAGAAGCGGAATTTAAAAAAACCAATTGTTTGGACTTCAGTTGCGACTGAAGCTTTTTATAAGGTAAACAGACATAAAGGCCACCTTGCTTACTTATTCTTACCCATTTGTCTATTTGTATTACATGTAGATGCTCAGATTATGCAATTGGTGTTGCACTAAAACAAGTTGTGAATTCAGAACATTACAATCATCAGGATTTTCTCAATTAACTTGAACAGATACAGTGCGTGTCAGCGAGAACTCCTTACTGTTTATGCATCCATTTTAGATTTTAGATATATGTTGAAAGCAACAGATTTTGTATACATTGACCACAGGCCATAAGTTATATCCCAAAGGAACGATAAATGTTCCCCCACGACAGGTGAGGAAATTTGATCTCATAACCCAATTTACAACATCCATAATTCACATACTAGGGTTTCAGAATTTTACTGCAGATGTTATGTCCCCCATATCTGCCGTAACCGTTCCCACAGCAAATTCTCTGAAATTGTTACTGCACAAGTAACACATGAAAAGTTTTAAAATCTTTATTAAAATCAGATAACTCTATGCAATTTAAAAGAATTACTTTCCCTGAATCAAATATTGTTTTATGGTGTGATGTTTCCCAAATGGCAGACTATGTCATTATGTTCTAACAGTGTATCGCCATAATATTTTTTCTTCCTTGCATAATATTGTACACCCTGGTATACGAAAGACACATGACATGATAATGGAACGATTTATTTGGTCTAGAATGTTATCAGATATATATAAATATCCAAGATTTTGCATTCCATGTCAAAATGCCAAAATCCATCAACATACAAAGGCACCCTAGTCATTTTTTTCAGGAGCCCATTTGTCTATTTGGCCATGTCCATTTAGATATTAATGTGGCCCACTTCTTATCCCAAATGGTTACTTTTATCAATCAATTTTCCGTGTGTCCAAAAGCCGAGCATCTCAAAGACATCACTGCCAATAAGGTAGCAGATAAGGTAATGTTTAAAAAAAATACACGACTGTATTCGCATACAAATAAAAAATACGCTGAGTTTCCAGTTTTTACTTATTTACAGCATGAGAATAAATCTAAAAACGATAATAAAAAAATTGGATTTTAATCATGCATTGTAGGTTAAAATTGTGTATTGAGATTTTAATCTATTACGGTAACTATATGATGTGGAACAAATTAAAAAATTTTTATGCCCTTTCATAAGCAAACGGTACTTGATTGATGCATCCAAACCAAAATGTTCATTACCAACTGTTATCTTAGATCCCCTTCTTATATTATTTATACAAATTGGGACATTTACTTTTTATTATGTCGACTATTATCTCAAAAAAATATCATCAAATGTTGCAAATTTATGATATTTTTTAAAAAGAAAAAGAAAAAATAGAGCAGAGTGTTACCTTTTTATTAACCCAAATAGATAAAAACTTCCCTTTTAATTCATATAGTGATCAATAATTTAATTCATCTGGTACATTTATATTGTATATGCATTTTCACGTATATGATCGATGGGACAATACGTAAGTACCCAGATTTGTTAAAAATAAATGTAAAAAAGTTGGATAATAGAAAATACAGACATGAAGATGATTTTTTGGCACACAGTTTCTTTTTTCAGATATCTGTTGGTGTGTTCCTAATAATATATTAACTATATTCATAGCTACCATACCATGGTTCACTGAAATGCTTTTCAATCATAGAGATGTCCTGGTAAAATCTTCCCTTATGATTATTATTAACTGCGAAAAGATTTGGAGGAAGAACTCCAGATATAAATTCAAAAAGTGTAAGTTTAATGACATATTTTAACTTATAACACGAAAACATTTTATCGCATGACGAACAAGATCTTCCTAATTTTGTTTTTTCATTTTCAAGAAAGCATGAGAAAATTAATATGAATGCTAGCCAGGCTGATTTTCTTATTTAAGTTATTATCAAATTCCTCATTATAAAAGACTGCTTTAATTTGTGGGCCAATAAAATCCCCTTTTTTCAGCTTTGCTTAATTTAAAATTTTAAATTTAGATCTTAAATCTCAGGAACAATTATAAATTTAGGTATGACTTAAAATTCAAGTCGATTAATCCTAGGAACAATTTTAAATTTAAAATTGTTTTTGCAATTCAAAATAGTAAAATGTCCATTTGTAGAAGATAGATATATTGGTTATATTTAAGTGTTTCATTAAATCTGTTTTTGGTTCCGAGAATGAAGTTTCCTCTTGGAGGCTACTTTCCGAAAACTGGCTCCCAAGAGAAAATTATAGAAAGATCACGTTTGAGTGACTTCATAAACAAGCAACACATTGCTGGATTATATTCATGTTTCAATGCTTAAAACTCGTCATCATCTCATAGCAATATACAATATCTTCTTTGTGCACAAAATAGTCTACAGAAGGCTTTTGTTATATCAGAAATGAAATTGATTCTACACTTTTCTTTGAAAGATTCCAACCTTCAAACTTAGAATTCAGTGACTTTGAGACTGAGAGAATTTTAATTCCAATACAAGACCGTTAAGATTTGCTTGTGAGATTTTATTTATTTATTTATTTTTTCTTGCTTCGAGACAGCGGCCTTATCGGCCATGAGTCCTCTGGCAGCCCAATAAAAATTAGCCTAATTGTGGAAGTTGTCACGTAAACATTTCAAAAAAGAAAGCGTAGTTTGTCAAATAAATAATGTCCATAAAAGCTCTTGAAGGGCACAGGGTACAGTGGGGTGTGTGGACTACCCCGATACGGTTTTATGTGGTTTTATGAAATGGACATGTCTTAGATGTATCTGATTGAAAATCAGAATCTTTACAGAGATTGAGTCATTACAGTTTAGGATATCTTTCTTTGAATCAACAATACATTTATTTGGAACGGTAAGCTAGAAAGATCTTCAGAATGAACTAACCAGATGGTGGAATATTAATTTACATATTGACTGTGAAATTTGAGAAAAGAGCCCCGTGATACCTATCAAATAAAAGTATTTATTCATTACAGGATTGTTTCGTTTATAGCAACCCATAAGTACTTATTCTTCTTCTACTCCTCGTTCTATAGCACATCATATTTATCATAAGCAATAACTAAACTTAAAGTTAAATAAAATCGGGCATATTTAACTGCTTTTTACTCAAAACAAGCTTAATTGTGGTCGAAACCTTTTTAGTGTTTTAATCAAGATCAAGATAGAATTCAACAATTAGTTCGAGTTTAAATAGTTAAATAAATAAAAAGAGGAAGTTAAAAAATATTTTTCATTGAATAAATAGCTTATCTTTAGCAATTGATTAATTTTATTAAGTTTTAAAAATTACTTGTAATCATAAATTTAAACTATTTCAAGTAATTCAAAAAGCTACAATTTTTAGAAGTTGGCAACAGAATTCTTAATTATGTTTTTCGCCGTTTGTTTGATTTACTAATGTAAATTTTGTTTTGAGCGTGCAGAAAGCATTTGGCTCTTCTAGAGTGTGCTGCGTGGTTGCGGTGATGCACATGTTGTACCTTACGGATTATATACTCTTTTTATTTTAATGAAGAACGAAATCTTTTTAGGATTTTTATGTTTTATGATTGTCAAACATGTTTAGCTTTTTTAGCAAACGTTTTCGAAAAAGTTCTCAGACTGTGAAGAAAAATCAGTCTGATGCTTCTGTCAAATACAACAAAAATGTGATTCCTTGCAAAGTTATACTTCTTGATGGATCAGTACTTAGTGTTGAAGTATCTGTAAGTTTTCTCTAGAGAATTTTTTAATTTATTTACTATTTTATATTTTAATATTTTTTATTAGTTTTTATTTATTTTTTAATTTTAATATTTTTAATTTATTTATTTATTTTAAAATTCCGATTAAAATTTTTTTCAGTTCACATTACTTTAAAATTCCTAGAAGTTCGGTTTATTTTTGAGTTACATTATTTGTATTATGTTATCTGCTCTAAGGTATTTGTTTTCCATTTGTCTTATTATAATTAAAAAAAAATATTATTGACTGCTAATAATAGATTTTATAAACATTTTACACTTTTAAAAATTGCCATATTCAAATTTTGTTTTTTAGGAATTTGTAAAATAAAAGAATAAGTTCATAAACCATCAATGTGCTCTTATCATTGATTGAAATATTTTCTAATAATTTCTATTAATTTGTGTGGAAAACTGCACTTAATGCTGTTCTACCTTATTCTTAGACATGGTAATCTTTCAAAAAAAAAAAAAAAAAAAAAAAAAAAAAAAAAAATGAAAATGTAAAAAAATTCTAAACTGTGTGTATCTATTGAGTTATTAAAAATTGGACTATGGTTGGTTTTTTTTTTATTTAATTTCATTGTACCAATGAATGAAAACAACCAAGATGACACTTTTAGTAGCAATGGAGTCTTTTGTGTAATCAAAGACTAACAGGAATTAAATTGCTTTTTACATATTATATTAGCTATAGTTTAATTTTTATTAATCTTCTGTCTCACTAAAGGCTTTTTTATGCATTACATTGGCAATAATGGTACTCTACAATTTTAGGTGGTTACTAAAGAATCCTCAATAAAATCCTCAGTTTAAAAAATCACCATGTTAAAAAGAGGCATATTTTCCAATGTCTAACAAAGCAACTCTATCTTATGTAGAATATATATATATATATAGATTTTTTTTTTCACAATTGACCACATGAGTTTCAAATTTTATTGTTTCTTGATTATTGATGTTGGTTTTTGCTGTTTACCATTTCCAATTTGTTTATCATAGATTTTTATGTTTAGGAATTTCATATTAAGAAATCTATAATAGATTTACAAAATAAAATAAAAAATTTTGTGAATAAAAATATGTCAGTCTATTTTTTAGTATGGTTATTTGAAAATAATTTTGTCAATGCCGGTCTTAAAACAAAATATTTCTGCAATAATTTGTTTGCAAAATGTTGATTACATAGAGGGCTGCAATATATTACATACATGATTGTGTAGTTGTTCCTAAATCTTTGATTATTCTTAGTACTTCATTGAAGATAAGTCTGCCTTTGGAATTCTGCTTTTTTTTTTTTTAACATTTGGTACTGTGTAAAAAAATTATTCTTTTCGGAACTCAAATGTTTAAATATTATTGATTTCAATGTTGTTGAACTTTTCAGCACTTTATTTATTTATATATTTATAATTTTGAAAAATTTTCAACATTATGATCAACAACTATATACTTTTTTGAATATTTATTACTTTTATCAATTTTTTTTATCTTTTAAAATGTTAAGAGACACCTTTTCAAATCTTCTATCCTTTACTACGTTAAAAAAATTAACTTAAAATTTAATAACTTAATTTGGGTGTCTTCTTACTGTAATGCAAGAAAAATCAATGTTAAAATCATCTTATTCATTGCAAATGTATGAAATGCCAGAAAAACATTAAAAAATTTTTGACATTGTAAATAGTATGAGAGTTAAAAGCTGCAGCACTAATTGAAAATGCAGTAATTTTATATGATTAGGATCAATAAAACAATTAACTTTTTACTTTTTAATACTTTAAGATTTGATTAAACTTTTTAAAGACTTTGATTATTAATACTTTGATAGAAAAATGAGTTATATTTTGGTCATCGTATCCATTTGAGAAGGGATTCATAAAGCTTTATCTGTTGAAGACTTATTACCATTAGTAATTAATATCGTGAACTTTTTTATGTCTGAAATGTTACAATTAGGAACCCTATTATGTATGTTAGTCAGACATAATACTTTTGATATTAAGCTTGCAATCAAGTTTATTGTATAAAATAATAAGTGCTTCTACTTCTAGAAAACAAACTTATTGTAGAAATTTGTGAAATGTTTATAAACATGATTTAATTTATTTGCAATAAACATACCAAAACCTTTAAATGCAGTTTTGACTTGAATAAAATTTTAATTAAAAATTTAGGTAAAGAATTTTTAAATTTGAATCCTGTAGGACTTTTTTTTATAATTTGATCGTATCCTTATTTGAATAACATTATTGATACTGCATGAATAATCTGATAGCTGTTGTACAGTTTATTTTGATGTCATCTTCAAATCGCTATTTAATTAGGACTGGGGTTTTTGTCAATGATGGATCATATTCATGTATAACAGGGAAGAAATTCCCAAGATCTTTAACAGATGGATGCCAAGCTGGCAACCAAATAGTTAGTCCTCTGGCCCTTGGTTAAACAATTTGACTTTGATTCCCACCTAGGGTACTTTTACAATTTTATTTGTTTGTTATTTTTATTTTAAATAAGTTTAAGCTTTAAAGTTTATATATATATAGTATTTATTTATTTATTTTTAATTCGTTTTTCCACATTTCTTTAGTTTTGGTAAAAAAAATAAATTAAAATTTACATTTAACACACCACATGCTTTCCTTTGTATCTTATGCACAGAACCCAATTAGCCAACCAATCTCACCTTGGGTATGGATGTCTGAAATGATTTGGAAACCACTTTAAAATATAGGTTCTGATCTTATTCACACTCATAGACAAAAGATTTACTGTTGAAAAACAAACCAACAGCAAATTGCATGTAAATAGGACAAATTGTTTATTTTCTACTTTTTGATTATGAATATTGATTTCAAAACATTCCATTTTGAGAAGACATTTTCAAACCTAAATTTTTAATCAGGTTAGAAGTTTGTATAAATTGATTAAACTTTATACTAATTTAATTTATAAAAAACTTAATGTAACATTATATGAGTTAGATTATATTTATAATTCAATGTTTAGGGAAATTTATTAGAAATGAATAATTTCACTGTGTGTTTTCCTGAACATTCTAATTTATACAATGCTAGTTTACATAGGATCCTTGGTCAAATGGCTTGAATATTAAAATTTATATAATTTTCTTCAAATAGTGTCTAAAATTATTTTAAGTATTTCCTGAAAATTTCACCCAAAATCAATCATTAGCCTATTGCGCAGTTCTAATACATAAATTATTTTTATGGTAATATTTTATTGCATTAAATATTATTTAATATTTTAATCCTGTTGAAGTCCATTTAATCTTTATATTTATATAATTTACGCTGTATATTTGACTGCCTAATAGTTGAAGATGATTATAAGAATTATGAATATAAGTTATAAGGCTTATGCATTATGTTATAGATCTTATGCATCTTTGCCTTCTGGCAGGTTTTTTTGTGGATATGGATGGCTGTGATAATATTTTGCAAGACTGAAAGTCTGAAAAACTCTCTAGATCTTTACTTGACAGATATACTCGCAAAAGTACAGCATTTATCTTTTTTCAACAATGTTTAAGATCTAACCCAATACTTTTCTCATTGAAAAGTATGGTCTTCTGCTAAAGCTATTATAAATTTGCTAAATTTCTCACTTTATTTAAGATTTTACAGGCATTCTTATAAAATAAGAAATGAAACTTTTTTTTTTTTTGATCTGCCAAATTGGATGAAAATGAATTGGATGATTTGTGAAAGCTAACAAAAGATACTTTGACTTATATTGACATTTGGGTAATTAAATTTCCAATACCAATTTTTTTGTCATATTAAAGGGTAAATCTTTCATGATTTATAATGGAATTAAATAAAAATTCAGGACTTCCATATAATTGTGTTATTTAATATATCTTTCCAAATTTACTACTTTGCTGTTATTTTTTAAAACTACGTACTGATTATCTCTCATGTTAATTTCTATTAATTCCATTACATTGGTGATTTTCATAATAAAAACTTTGACAAAGCAGCCAAAAAAGTTACATAGTCTATTATCTTAGCTTATATCAGTGAAATCAGTTTTATTTTGATCATTTAACACAGTGTAGTGATCCTAAAAACCGAAGATAGTACATACGCCTCATCTTCATTTTCGCAAAGTCTTTTCGTGGGTTGTAGGCTGAACTCACGTTCACAAGAGAAAAGCCTAAAAACTTCAAAGTATTCACCTCGAAAAATAATGATGAAAATGTTGAAAAACAACATCCATCCCCCTGTGGTCAACTGTGACTGAGATAGATTCCGTTAATTTTTACTTTGACGAATGAGTTATATCACTAACCTATAGTTAGTCCCCGTTCCTTTTTTCGATTCTAAAATTGTGTGCTACTAATCTTGTTGGCAATTAATAAAATCGTTCACTGTTTTTATACAAAATTTAAATTTTCCTATACTGAATGTATTTGTAAAATAAACTATTGTAATAGAATATGATTATTTTAAGTAATATGATAGTTATTTGTGATCTTTTATACGAACGAGGAATAGGTAGATCAGTGATAATTATTGTTTTTATTGTGAAATATTTATGTTCGCAATGTAATATTTGTAGAAAAAATTTTGTAAAAAATTCTATGCACGACTTCATTACTATGGTATTGCTCAGTTATTCTTTTACATTAAAATTTTTGTTATGCTTGTAAGGACGAAAAATTAATCGAGGTTCATATTTGTGTGATCAGCTGTTTAAATAACGAGTGATCATTATGATACAAGATATTGATAATAACTTTCTTTATATTCTTTAAGTTAACGTCTCTCTTTTTTTAATCTGACTCTTAAGGTCAGCCTTCATTCGGCTGTCATTGTATAATGTTTAGAATTTTTAGTAATAAAAATTTTTATAGTAATAAATTTCTAAAATCATTTTTAGGATATAAAATGTATATATTTCTCATGGTTGCATACGTTAACATTAACAATTCTAATATATAAAATTAAATAGGTTGTGCGAACAAAAAATTGGTGTATTGATTGGCTGATTTGACTAGAAATTGTCCTCGAGGATTTCATTTGGATTTTAAATCGCTGCATTTAAGCATGATTTAAGAATCACAAGAATTTATCAAATATTAAGTTACTGACTTAAAGTCAGAGGCTAATCGTTCTTCTATCAGTTTGACCTTTTTAATCCAAAATTGTACTGCTTTAGTCTTGCAAGCATGATATCTGAGACAAATATGTGAAAGAATTATTGTTTCAAGAGCTGAACTATTTTTGATTACTTTTGTGCATGTTCTGCTGAAATCGACACTTAATGTACTCCGAAATATTGCCAGCATCCATTGGCACAAAGGAGGAAGTCTAACCCATGAACTATAGATCTAAATGCCAGGGTTTATCTTAAATTGATACCATTTACAATTGCTCAGTTTTATTATATTATAAAATAATTTTATGTGAACAAAATAATCTCAACTTCATGGCAGGATATATATATATATATATATATATATATATATATATATATATATATATATATATATATATATATATATATTTTAAATGATATATATTTATTTATTTTCCTTTTTGAAGTAAAAACAATTTTTAGTAATTTTTTTCTAAAAAAAGCTTCATAATCATAATTTCTTTTAAATTTAAATGATCCGTACAAGTCCGTACATTGTGTGTAATGTGTGAAATCTGCCCATTGTCTGAGATTTAGATTGGTTATCGATTTTCTTGCTAAATGCGCTCGTTTACCTGATATATGAATATTTCAATATGCTCCTTTTTTCCTTTTTAATCATGAACTATTATTGGCATTTTGCCAATTAGAGCATAATGGTTATAAATAACTGCTTCAACCACTTAAAATTTAACGCAGAATTCATTTTTATGTCAGTATAAGATTACATTGATATATGAATAACTAAAATTCAAATTTTTTCTTATGCAAAACTATAAAGGAAATACTTTTGAAAGTATTTCATTTGCACAAAATTCTATGATGGCAAACATTTTAGTTCGAATTATTATGTGCCTTTCATAAAAATATTAATTTTAATAAAAATTTTGAACAAAAGAAAAATTAGCTTTTTCTATATTCTGATTTGATTTCGACATCGTCTTTCTACCATTATTCTTGCGAATTTAGCAGCTTAAAAATATTTTCTTTCAAAATGAATTAGAATACTCAATTGTTCAGAACAGGATTTTAAATTCTAGAATATCTAAGTAGAAACCTTCACGTTTTCATGACAGAAACCATGGTTTTAGTCATGAAAACATCTTTCCTCATGAAACACACCTGGTGTTTTTTTCATGAGATTAATATAAGCTTTAAAATTAATTTGTGAAGTCTCATATTTTGTGACTTTAATAAACTCATATTTTGTGTTTGCGAATAATGCAAGCGATATTTCCTAATCGGCATTTACCAATGTATCTCATGTGTCAGCCCACAAAAAAAACAGTTCGTAGGCAGTTGCGTGTTCCAGGGTAAAAACTGTAACTGATACCATACATATGGTGATTTTAAAAAAAATCCTTTTTGGGTGATATCGCAAGATTGCTTTAACATAGTGTGAGGGGAAGTTGGAAGCGGAAAAAAGAACTTAATAGGAAGAGAGGAAATTGATAGGTTTAGTCACTCACATATGAAATTCGACATCCTGGCTTTACTTTGTTTCAACGTGCGTATGTTTTCCCCTGGTTGGGACACGTGCCTCTTTCCATTCTACTCTTACCTCATAAACAATCGTCATGCATATGATTAATAGTTTACGTATTTACCCAGTAAAAATATTGATAATAATGATTTTATTTTTCATTGATTAGAAAATAGAAAGAAATAATTAAGAAGAAATTTATAGAATTTCGTATTTTAATAAAAGATACTATTTTTTGAGAACCACATTAATGAGCATTTTTATTTTACTGTAGAACGCTACTTTGTTTCAACATGTAGTTATAGAATCTAAGTGTTGTTTCAGTCTCACAATTTTTATAGAGAAGTATACTTAAAAAAAAAATGTCTTATATTCATGCCCTCTAACTTTTCTGTGTCGCAGGCCATGTCTTGAGGTCTACGGCTTGTTCCTGATTCTAAATTATGAAGACCCACCCACTTTTAGGACCTCGATGGCACACCAACTGGATGCCTCACTATATAAGGTGCCATCACTTCCGCCTTGTATAGTGCTGATAAAAGTGATAAATCCGAGTAGTCGAGCATTATAAAAAAACTTTAATAAGAGTTTATGAAAGTAATCTTCAAAAACAATTGAAAATTCATTTTTTTGTAACGATCAATTCAAAAACAATTGATAATACGAAAATTACTTTTACTTAATGTTACTCTACTCGTTTCTACTATACAGAAAATATTTTTCTAAAATAATCTCAAAATAATCCAATTTTGCCTTTAAAGACAATAAAAACATTGCGAATATTTATTGTAAATTTATGTTGTTTCCTATAATGTGCAATATGATCTTTTTTTAGTTTAAAAGCTTTAAGGTTTGATTTTATATAAATAAGAAAAATGTTAAAATTGGTACTTTTAGGATACTACATATTCTTTTCGCGAAAAATTAAAATACCTCCTGTTAAATATATCATCAAATGAATTTAACACTAAGCATCAAATACATTTAACACTTATTAAATGGTATATTTTAAAAAAATATTTTAATTTATTTGAATCATATTTGTGGACAATTATTAATTGAAGCAACTGTATAGAATTTTTTGGATAATCGAAAGTTCGCTATAGGATTTTTCAAATGTTTCAGCATCTTTTTCATGATATGATTTAGTTTTTTTTTATAACACTTGTTTATTACTATTTTATTTATTACTTGTTTTCATCGTGTGTTTATTAACTATACTTTATGGAATATTTGATTGTTTGTTGTGTCGTTTACACGACATTGAATGTGAAGAACCTCATTTTAATATTCCTATTCCATTTCTGCAAAATTTCTGGGATATAAATTTCGCTGATTTTGTAGACATATATTTTTATGTTCATATTCTTCTGTATCAAGGTAGAGAAGTTTGTGACAAGGTTTCTTGAATTTTAAGAAACCATTGTTGATCTTTTTTATTATTTATTTCTCACGTTATGAGATAGGCGTCAGAAAAGTATTGTTTAGAACAACTCATGAATAATGGGTTGTTTCCAAAAGAAAATAAATTGAAGAGACCCTCCCCACCTCGTTCTAGTTTCTCACCAGCAGGACAGGCTGCATCCGATTGTAGCAGAGAAACCCAGGGATGGTGTAGAGGAAACTGCCTTTTTCTCCAAGAAAAACCAGTTCAATAATGCCATCGTCCTGACCTTAACTTCCATCCGACTGGACAAACGAGAATGCCCAGTATACTATCGATTAATTGTTTTTTTATTTATATTTTTTCTGTATTTTTTATTGTAATCTTTTCCAACTCTAATCACAGCGAGATCTGGAAGGCGGAGTAGTTGGGAATCTACATTTCAAATTTTCGATTCAAACCCGGAAGAAGTCATAAAGTAGTCAAGGTTTTCCATTACTAATACATTTTTAGAATCATTCTTTTCTAGGGGTAAAACGCAATCATTATGCTTTAAATTTTACTTCCAAGTCTTTAACCACAATAATAGCAACATTACTCTCTACTTGATTATATATTTTCTTCAATGAAATATCCTTAACGTACTTCAACTTTCCCAGTAATTATGTTTTCAATGATCGGGAATGAAATTGTGAATATTTTATACAAATAAATATCAATAACAAATGTATTTTTAAACAGTTTATAATGAAAGAAAAATATTTTTGTAAGTATTTTAGAGACTATATCCTGTTAGAATAGTGCTCCCCCCCCCAATGTAAGTTATATTTAAAATATGGCAATATATCGTTGTATGAAATACTTTTTTCCACGATAAAAGCTTTTTGATGTTTTTACATTGAATTTAAGAAAATTTTCCTTTATAAAGAAAATTTTGTTATTTTCAAACATTAATTTTTAAAGCAAATGAAAAGTTATTACTTTAATTTTAATTTGTATCCAAATTAAACAATCATTTGCCTCATAAATTATTTTATAATAAACTTAGAACGTGTTTTGTTATTGTATCACTTTTTTTTTGCAGGTGAAAAATATAGAGCATGGTGAAAGAAAGGAACGGAAAAAAATGTTTCGAAAATTTTACATCAAATATATATATATATATATATATAAACAATTGGTTTATAAATATTTTTGTGGCCGAAACCATTTAATTTTGCCGATTTTGTTGTCAAATGAATGATGGTTTTAAGATACTCTTATAATCTTTTAAAGAATGAACTCCAAAGTAAAAAAGTTAATGTAATGTATTTTAAATCAATATAAATCCGAATATTGGTATCGAAACTATTAAATACGAAAATATGTGATGGAGCTTAAAAATTATTATTTTCAAAATTTTACCATACCTGTTTTGTTTTAAATAGATATATGTATATTAATTTTTCATATTAATTGACAGGACATCACGGTTTCGAGGATTTATTTTAATTTGAGACAAGTTGCCAGATTGAAATTTTCAGAGCAATAGCAGAGTTTATCGTATCCAATCCATTTTTTCCAGATTAAATATAAGCTTTCTTATCAGTTTGTGAGTTTCTTCACACATTTCCAAACACAAATATTTGGTATATGCTTCTGTCCTACTGTAATTATAAAAATTGTGCATTGTTAAAGTTTTCCAAAGTTTCTTTTGTAATTATTTTCAGCTACTATTTCGATTAACTTTTATAATAATTAAAATTGGCTTCTTTTTAACACTTAGGGAAGAATCCTGGTGGAACCTCTTTGTAACACTTGATTCTGAACTTAAAAGAAATTTAATTTTTCGGAGCAATGGAGTTTAGTGATATTTATATTGTTTTCGAAATTTAAAATAATTGGAAGAGGATTATAATTTTAAGCTTCGTTACCTTTTCCTTATGCTCAAATCTTCAAATAACTTTTCTTTTAGTTTTTATTTTCTCTGAGCATAACTAATACTTCAAGTCAATACCGCTTGTTTTATCATGAATGATAATTTATCTTTTAAATTTTTTGTAACATTTAAAAAATAATTTTAAAACATGCAAGATTTAAGTTGTTCTTGTTTATATTCGCTGTATTTAAGCTTATTTGTATTATTTTGAAGAAGATTTTTCATATGATGCCTTATTTATGTATTTAAAATAGGTTTTGCTTAATTAGCAAATTATTTAAGTAATTTTTGAATAATAAAGTAAAATTATTTTTGGAGTTTGATTACTTACATGTAAAAATTTAATTATTTATTTGTGTTTCTGTTAGTCAAATTATTTATTAATTATGTATTTGAATGATGTCAAAATAATCTGTCACTTCGAATTAAAAAATTAATTCAATGGATTTTTTAATTAATATTATCATTATAAAATATGTTAAAATAATCGATTATTTCGGAAAGATAATTTCGAATTTCACTTTAGCTTGTATATATATATATATATATATATATATATATATATATATGCATGCATGCATGCATTGTGCATACCTTAATCAATAAAATTCGTTTTAATCAACGTACAGATAATTCACGATACTATTTATCATGATGACCATGTATCACAGTTTGTATGAAATCCGTGACAAAATAGAAAAAAGGTCAACATTTGGGGAGAAAATTTCAAGGCTCTTTCCTGCTGTCGTGCGAATCCTCGAGCCGAGTCGTTTGACTTATAACAGATGTTCGTCAACGCTTGAGTTGGGCTATTGTTTAAATCCATGAAATTCTGTGGCGGCTGTTTTATTTTTTCGAGCATTTTTTTTACAGTAGGAAAAATTTATATTTCCCATATGCTATTTCGATGAAATATACTGCATTCTATTTTTAAAAATTTGAATAGCGTGTTAGTACTTTAATCTTTAGAAATGTTTTAAATTTTATGATAAAAATAATAGTTTAAAAGTTAAACTGATAAAAAAATCTATGGATGCTAAATAAATTTTAAATTATGTTTTCTTTCTTTCACAAGTAAATTTTTTACTAATTTTAAACTTATCGAATGTAAATGAAATTATACAGATCAGTATGCGACACTTAACATGTAATTAAGAATACAATTTTCAAACTTTTCATATAAAGCTATTCTTTACAAAATATACTTATAGGTAATTTACTATTATAGAAGAATTAATCTCTTAAAAATGCTTGGATAAGGAAAATTTGATTTTTTCCCCCTTTTAAAATGAGCTTCTTTTTTTTGAAGTACTCCGAAGTGTTGTAAAGTATATCACACAAATAATGATTTTAAACTTTGTGCACACTGGATTTTAGAGATACGACCTGATTCTGGAATTTTGTCCTAGCTACTATTGAATTATAGGAGATAAAAGTTTTATTTTTACGCTTTCGCCGTCAAAATGCTTAGGAAGATGAGTTTTTCCTCTTGGGATAAGTAAAGCTAGCACAAGCTGTTCACTTTCTATAGGCAGTACTTTTGGTTTATTCGCTGCTTGGAACAAGGCTATCCGCTGCTTGGAACAAATTTCAAATGTAAAAATTCACTATATAGCTCTATGATTGAACCATGTTATTGTATTACAGCATTGTATACCTTACATATATATATTTCTTAATTATTTAAATGATTTCCGTGATTAGATCATATTATTTTTTTATTTTTCATTTTTCTTTTGGTGTACATAATTAATTTGATTTGTATTTAAATTTCTCCTCTGTAGATTCTTAATTCTTTTCCTATTTTTTAAACATAGTGTTCACCCGGAATGTAGGACTAAGTCCATTCGTATTTATCTAGAATTTACTAAGTATTTGAAATGTTCAACTATGATTTTAAATTCTGAAATATATAGCAATGTGTTCCTTTTTTATATTTTTCTGTTTAACACATTTTTTTTTTCAAATTTAAGAATAAAATGTTTTTTTTTTTTTAAATTGAATAGATTATATTAAAAGTTTTTTTTGTTAATTTTAATTTATAGTTTGCTTTGCTTTAAAAATTATTTTTTAAGCAAATCCAACTATAAATAAAGCCTGTTATATATTTGAATTTGAAGTTATTTTAATAATGCTAAATATTAAAAGCAATATGAAGTAAGCATTATGATTAGGAAAAACATGAGCATAAAAATTCGAATCTGGTTTTTTTTTTTCCTTTTTTTTTCTCTCAAAAAATATGTACATTTTCACATAATTCAGTTAATTCTAGAACTCATCCGCTTCTAAATCGATAATCAAAAATATATTGAGGTTGCCTATATTATTAAAATGACATAAAAGAGTTGTTTTGAATGCAATATTGCCAGATTATTTTTTGTAGCTTTATTATGTACATCTTTAATTCAATTAAATTCCAATGATTTATTATCTGGCAAGATTTCACCTTTCGCCCATCCACCTAATTTCCGTTCGTTATCTAGGTCAGAGCACTAATTGAATTTGTTTATGAGCTCGGGCGGCATAATTCTTTTGTCTTTGGGAAGTCCGGGTAAGGCGAACAACACAAATTAACATTTCCTTGATGGAACGAAGGTTTTTAAGAAGACTACTTTATCGGAAAGAAGCAAACTACCAAGAAGTATTGCTGTTTTCTTTTCTTTTTTTTTTGTCTCCTTAATTCTTGTTCCATCATTGTTTGTTTTTGAAGAGTCACGCATCTTACACTACGGGGATTTGGACTGTAAACACAAGGTCGTGAACATGTTGTTTGCGTGATGTGACTATTCAGATTGTTGGCTGGCCATCTTTGGAAAGACATCATTAGAGAAAATGGAAAATATCAGATTGTGAAAAGCTTTCTTTCTCCATTAAGTGTTCGATTTGCGATAATGAACGTGTTACAATGCCTGTTTTTCGGTTAATTGGTGATTAACTTTTTGATCCTCCGCCACATTTGTATCGTTTTGTCAGACGATTATCTAAGGCTACTAGAATTAGGAATTATTAATTCAAAGCACAATGCGAACATACTAAAATAGCGCTTAAAAAATTCTGTTCAAGAGATGCTCGATATGAATGCTTGGCTTACCAAAGTCGATTAACTCTACTTTTTGAATTATATTAAATTTTAATATTGAAACTGTATACAATATATATATCTGTATATATAAGGAAAACTTTTATCATAATAAGTATTAATACCATCAAAAGTTTTCTTAAAGGATATATATAACAGTAAATTAAAATATCTATACTATTATTTTCTTAACTTATTTTGTAGAGTCAATTGATTTTTCAAAAGAAGCATTCATGTTTCTCTGTGTAATAATTTGGGTTTCTTAATATCTTAAGTTAATTTGCATTTTTGACATAAGGAAGTTATCCTGTTAGTTTTAATTTATATACAAAGCGTTCAAAAATTAATGGGGAAAATACAGCTTTTTTCAATTAGTAACTTGTAATTGTTTTGCTACGCAAATTTTGTCTTGATTTTTGCTAACTGAATATAGCATAGGGATATAAAATTGAAAGAAAAGTATTATTTGTATATCTCTGAATTATACATAAAAATAAAATTTAATTTATGACAATTCAGTTCTTAACGAGCACTAAAAATAGTAAAAATCTTTATTTTTTTAAAGATGGCAATAATATAGATCAATATTACCATAGAAAAATTTAAAATGCAAAATAAAATTTTCCTGAACTCTTCCTAAGGGATACAAATTTTTATAATAGAAAGTATCTATGTTGATATGCAGTAATTTCTATACACATACATACGTGTATATATATATATATATATATATATATATATATATATATATATCTCATTCATTTGAAAGGAAATGCTTGCTCAGGTATCATTTTCATCTATGCATAATTTCCTCAATGTTATATGGTATTGCTTGTCGGATCTTTTAGATTTATACATATTGAATATTGAAACATTTTTAATATTTTGTATTAATACAGCCGAAGTACAAATTCCCTTAAAAAGCACATGATATTTTAAAATTTATTTCTTGAATCTCCTGTAAGAGAAATTTGCATTATCTGATGGGAATATTGTTGAGATTTACAGAAGGTCAAAACCTTAAATTGTTATCAAGTTTTATCTGAAACAATTTAAAAAATGCATACAGTATGTTGAAAATGTGGACTCAATGTAAGAAGATAAAAATCTAATGTTTTGAAAAGATAAAGTTTTCATATCTAGATGCTTTATTTTCTATTAATTTGTATGAAGGCTATAAAAATATTAATATTTCTAAAGTGAATGAAAGCCTAAATTTCGAGAGATTTATTTAGAGGTAATTTAACAGCTGTTATAAGGAAGTTCTGGAATCAGATTTAAGTGTTTGTTTTGTGCAGTGGGAACAAAGCTGTAATGCTTATCTAAGAATACTCCTGTGTTGTAAACATTACTCACAATCTATCTTTAGTTTAAACAAAACAATCTTATGGGTAAATAAATTTCCAACAATAACAACTTTCCCGCCTCAAATTCCCATCGTTACTTCTCGATGTTCTACTCGACTGGAGAACAATTCCAACTGAACTTTCCATATCTTTAAAAATAAAACTGTTTTTCATGTTTCTTAGTGCGAAGTTTCCGCTTCACATTAAAAAGAGCCAAGCAGTCGCCAGGTCAAGCACCTTCCCAGCCCGTCAATCAAATTTTCTGCTCCGATTGCAACTTAACTCAGGTGCGGCGGCTTTGCAAGTTATTCCTTGTGTCCGAAAAAGAATGAAGCGGCTTTTATTTATTTATTTATTCGTCTTTTTTGTATTTGTGCGGATCTTTGGTTGTGATCTTCCAGTTTGGTAAACGAAGTCAAGTGTTACGTACCCAGCTCAGAACACAAGAAAAAAAAAAGGTATCACTCCAGTTTTCACTTTGACACAGTGTGGTTAGTTTTTACGATTACTAGACCGGAGACGTTTTCCTTGTCTTTCAGTGTTTTTTGGTAATAGGAATAACCGTTTCGCTAATCAATAAATAGCATTGGCTCTAAAGTGACTTAATGTTATTATCCTCGTTTGGTAGTATAATTTCTGTTGCAAGAATAGCCGTTTCGCATTGTTGAACAGTTTGTCGATATGACCTCACAAAATGCCCTATTTTAGTAAAAATATGTGCTTTTATTTCTTCTACAGGTGAATATTTATGCATAATACATACACGGTATATCACTTCATAAAATTATTTTTGCTTAAAATTTCACCAATTATTAAGTGTCTTTTTGAAACACATTGCAAACTTTATAGCCAAGATATTCTTTCTCATATATGGTTCTTACCAGTTATCTTTGTCACTATAATTATTATATGATTATAAAATCCTCAAACGTCATAATTTCTACATTTAACAAATTAGGAAATGATTCAAAACTCAAATAACGCTCACGATATCAGTAATTATATTAATTCATATAAATGTGAATTATATCACTATTATCAATAGTTTTGTTCAAGAGCGACTAATCGTTAAGTAGCCAATAACCACTTTTATTATCTTGTTTAAAATATTTAAAGGACTAAATTCTTACTTTGCCGTGAAAATAATATGTTGGTTTTTATTTTATTTTACTTTTTATTCAGATATCTAGTCATGAACATGTATCACTTCTGGTGTAATGGCAAATTATTATCAATTGAGCGTGAATTTCTATGATTAATAAAAATATAATCCAAAATTTCCTATAGGAAGTTAAAGAATTATTGTGTGTGTGAAGATAAAATAGTTTTAATATTGGCATTCATTTCAGATTGTTATTCATATTTTTTAATTTGAGGAAATACAAATCATCAAATTATTCATGAATTTGTGCGATTTTTTTTTTCACACACCAAATGTAGGATGCACCATGTATATTTTATAACTAAGGCAATAGTTGTAAAAAAATATTTTTTTTTACACTTTAGCATCATACATTCGCAAACTTTTTAAAAAAAATTTAGTTTCATTTAATTACACTGATTTTAATCAGGATGTGGCTGTAGACTTGAGAAAAATTCATCAATTTTTTCATTCTACTTTAGAATAATCGATATCACCTAAGACCTTCTAAACATATGCAGGGCTCGGAGTTGTCCTGATATTCCTGAAATTCCTGATTTTTTAAAAAACGTCCTGAAATGTCCTTATTTTTCAAAATAAATCCTGGAATTCCTTAATTTTTTATTACATTCCTTTGAAAGTTTAATTTCAATTAATAATTTTATATTTTTCAGTTGTAAATTTTTCTTTCAGTGGAATATATTTTTTCTTTCAACTGCTTTCTATGCAAAAAGAAAGAGAAAAATTTCCCCCTTTTTTGTTCTCTTTCAAACCGGAAATAGGGTTGCCATACATTCGTCTCCGCCTCCTTTTCAGCCATTGCTCATGCATGTCTGAAGTCAAAAAAATTTAGGTTTGGGTTTACCGTTAAATTCTATTTTGTGCCTTTACAGACAAAGATTCTGGTTTTAGTAGTGCACAACTATTTACAATGATATCGAAAATGTGAGAATTATTGGCCAACGTTTATGCGCATGCGTGAAATGCTTATCGCGCCATTTTGAAAGATTTTGATGGGTGTTTTGAAGAATGTTTATTAACAAGCTCAGAATTTTATTTTTTGAGAACAATTTTCTTTTAAAAATGCCAAGGAAAACTAAATTTTCCGACAAATGGTTGGAACTGCAAGATGGAAATGAATGCCTAATCAAGACATGGTGCCGAAGTGTTGACGATGTTCATTCTGCGGAGTGCTTCTTATGCAAAAGCAAATTCAGTGTTTCAAATATGGGTTTTAGACAAGTGCTTGCGCATGCAGATGGATTAAAACACAAAAAAGCTGTGAACTGTTACAAGAATCAAACACTATTTACTATCAAGTCATCAACTTCATCTGAATCCTCGACATCGACTGTAGTAGTGAATAACAAATCATGGCTTCCCAAAACGACATCAGAGAAAACCATTAAAGCTGAAACCATTTTAGTTTTGGTGGCAATAAAAAATAATTATTCTTTTTCATCTTTGAATGATTTAGCTAACATTTACGGAGAAATTTTTGACGATTCCTCCATAGCAAAAAATCTCAAATTATCTGACAAAAAAGTCAGGTATATGATTAATTTTGGATCAGATCCGTATTTCAAAACTCTTTTGTTTCGGGATATCGGCACTTTATATTTTGTTTTACTTTTCGATGAAACTACTACAAAACAAATAAAGAAACAGTTGGATATTTACATCTCGTATTGGTCTGATAAACAAGGTAAAAATGTCATTTGTTACCTCGAATCACATTTTTAGGGCATGCTGAAGCCAATAAAATTGTAAAAATTTTATTAAGTTTTATTCAAAATAATGGTTTGAATTTAGAAAAATTAATGCAGTTGTCAATGGATGGACCAAGAGTTAATTTAGCTGTTTTAAAGCAAATAAATAGTGAACTGAGTAAGCAAAGTTTAGCAGTACTAATTGATTTGGGTACATGTTGCTTACACATAATCCATGGAGCACTGCGTAAGGGTATTGATTGTAATATTGATGGATTTGCTATAGATATTCATCAATTTTTCAAGCTATCTCC
>JAPDSC010029182.1:29680-67626 GCA_026290005.1 Latrodectus geometricus | reverse complement strand
AAGCTGCTACATAGCAACTTCAAAGCATTTGCTTCAAAAACTTCCTATAACAAATCCTTTACTCAAAGATCTCCAGTGTTTGTCTCCTTATAATAGAAAAAAAGGAAGAGTCTAGGAGTTCATGTAGCAGATTAATTCAACATATTCCTCATGTGAATAAAACTTCTTCAGATTTTGATAAGATGAATGAAGAGTGGATTCTTTACATGTGTGAAGATGTGACTTTGATTAAGAATGATTATGATAACATCAAAATATCTGTAAATATTGGAATGCAGTTTTCAAAATATCTGTAAATATTGGAATGCGGTTTTCAATATAAAAGATGCTGGTGGTTATATAAAATATCCTACTCTTTCTAGAGTGGTTAAAGCATGTTTGTCGTTATTGAATGTAAATTCCCAACCAGAAAGAGGGTTTTCAACTAACAATTATGTTGTGACAAAGGAGAGAGCTTCTTTATCGGAATTAACCGTTCAAAGTTTACGGATTTGTCATGATGTTATTCGAATGCATGGCAATTCTGTTTCCTCCATTCCCTATACCAAAGAAATGATGCATTATATTCAGAAATCTCATGCAGAATATGCATCATATATGGAAAAATCAAAAGATGTAACAGAATTAGAGAAGAAAAGAAAGGACGAGGAAGATGTAGAAGCTACTAGTGAAAAAAAGTTTAAACAATCGCACCTATTAGAAAAAATTAATGAACTTGAGGAAGAAAAGAAAAATTTGCTTGATAATCAGTGTGTAGCTCAAAAACTTTTGGATGATGCAACTAAAAAAATAGCATGTGCTATCAGTGATGATAATATGAGTGATGTGAAAGTTGGACAAATGATGCTGTCTGTTGCTAATGCAGAGATTGCATCTGTGAATGATAAATTAAAAAAGTGCAGTATTAAGTTATTGGAATTAAATGCTAATGCATCCAGTTCAAAATGAACATTATTCAATTATACATAAATTAACTGTTAATTTAAAGCATTTATCATGTAACTTATTAATTTTCAGAAAATGTTCAGTATAAAAAGTTTAAATTTCTGTATTATTTTTCATATTGTTGTATTAAAAATTAAAAAACTCAGAATTTATTAAATAGTTTATTCCTTTCTAAAATGTGTTTTATGCATAAAACAGAAATTAATATGTAAAAGTAACATTGGTTTTCTTTAATTATTGAAATATGTCCTGAAAAATGTCCTGATATTTCTTGAAAATAGTGTCCTGAAAAAAAAAATTCTGTACTCCGACCCCTGCATATGCATCTATGGTGTTGATTTACAATTTCGTTAAAGAATAAAGGTGGTTGCACCAATGTGCATACTTGATAGACATACCTTACGGGCTTTTAAAGAATGTTAAATTTTGTCGTAAATACGTTTAAACCTAAAACAGGTACTTAAAAGTAGTATAAACCTGTTCAGATATTCTTATTAGTATGTCTAATGTGCGCATAGTATCTACACCATTAATATTATCAACATCAGTAGCAAGCATAAAGAAAATTTTTTAGGAACTTGTTCGTGTTTATTTTTAAAGATAAGAAATGAAAAAAATTAAGGAACAAGATTATTATATCGAACCTAGAATCTTAATGGTAGTTAATAGTAAGATGTGATTGTTCATTTTAAAGAAGTTTATTTCTTATTTTAATTTGTCGTAAAATAAATTCTATAAAAAAATGTCGTTTAACTTAAAACAATGACAAATTAAATTTCATTAAAAAAATATTAATTCATGGAATGTCTTAAACTATCCTTATGCAGATTGAAATGAATGAATAGAAAATTGAGTATGCCAATTGCTTATGTGAAAAGTGATGTATTCAAAGTTTTATTCTTTGAAACATGTTTTATTAAGAAGCATTGAATCCAAATTGCGTTATATCGGGGATTGGTAGATGAATGGACTGTGTTCTAGTTCTAGAACTTCTAGTTTTATCTTTTATATCAGGTATGATTGTTTGTAATCTACTTTAAACTGAGAAATATCAAACTTGCTGTCGCGTCCAAAAAATGATAGAAGAATGGAAATATAAAGCAAGCTAAACGAAATTGAAATGCTTGCGCCAAAAATAAGTTTGATATCTACATGAGTGTATTTGCAATATGGTTTCCGGCTGTTTGTTTTCTGCCGTTTGAAAAGCCACGTAACATAAACAACAGTCACGTAATCTTGAACCAGTGTCAAATGACGATGTCAGCCTCTGAGCTGAAATTCTCCTTCCCACGCCACGATATATTAACGGGCACACTCTGTATCATACAGAACATTTAATGTTTTTCTGCTTTTTTAGTACGGCTGATCTTTAGTTGGATCATGTTCCGCAACTTCCAATTCACCAGACTGACACTTTTCTTCACCAAGCCACCCCTACTTCATATTTCAGTGTATTTAATATTCTCCGAAAAGTGTAACTGCAAAGTGAGAGTTACCTCCTGGGAATAATTACATTTAATTAGTGCAAATGCATAAAAAAATTTTAAAAATTGAATAAATTTATGTATTTGTCTTAAAATAAAAATTTCCTGTTTCAAAAGAAAAAAGTGCTTACTAATGTTAAACAATGCACGCCAACTTCAAATATACAAAATGTATTTTTTAATGAGTTATCCTACGATTTTAATTCCATAGGAGCTTGAAGTTCAATCGTGAATTGTTTCCCACACTTCTAATGTACTCAATGAAATTTAGCTTCAAACGATACAAATATTAAATAAAGTTTATATAACATTATTTTTTTATATTTGACTGAAGTTTTGGATTGCTTATTATCAGACTTATATATTTTTATTATACAATGGTACTTAGGCATTTTTACTTTTTGGTCATTTAGAAGAATTTTGCTTTTAATGCATTTAAATATTTATTGTAAGCTCATTATTCCCCTTACTGTATAAAATATTTCACATTCCTTCATCGCTTTCATTATGTTAGTATCAGCATAAAATCATTTCAATTTTTTACTTTTTTAAATTGAAGAAAATCATTAATATTGTTTGCAATTATACGCCAAAATGATTCTGGAAACAAACCAGACCATTTGAAGGAATGGAGTCAGGTTAGATTATTGATATATTTATTGTATCACGTTTCTGTAATCTATTTTCGGTGAATGTAATATATGTGTATAGTCAATCGTCTCATCCTGAGAGATGGCATTCTTTTCTCTTAACTTTCTCTACATGCCAATATAATGAATGAAGGTCTTATAACATAGATATTAGATATGAATTGCCATATATATAGTTTGAGAAAATTCTGTATCAATAAATCGAAGTATCTAGTGTATTTTAATTTATACATTATCAAGTATTAGCAACATATAATTTACTTCTCTTCAAAACACTTAAAACCAGTGATTCTAACCACTGTGCCGAAGCATTTTAGTGTGTCTCCAAATTCTTAAATTTGCACCCAAATTTTAGAGATGTATATAGTAATAATTATTAAGCTTTTTTTTTACGAGTAAAATAATAAACTCATTGTTGTTTTTTGTAGTGCATATATTATTTTTTTATTTTACATTCAAAATTATTGTCATAAGCTATTTTACACAGTGTATTATTGATAAGCAAACTTTAAAACATTTTCTTTGTGCCGCCAAATTTTAAAATCTTCAAAAATGTGCCTTGACAAAAAAAGGAAAGGTTGAGATTTGCTGCTTTAAACTAATTCACTTTCGCATGCAAAGAGTGACCTTAGAAAGACAACAAACCTAATCATTTGCATACCAGAAAATTTTTGTAGGGAATGATGATACTAGTATTACCATATATTTTCTACATAAAATAATTTTGCATGATTTTCATTAAATATTTTCAAACGGAATTATTTTTATGTATCCCTAAAAACTTCGTTCTTTCATAGATCGAGATTTTTCTACGGTGGGATTGGTTGCATTATGTTCTCTGCAGACCACATGTTTTGCCGAGTTTTGTTTTCACATTGATTTGGGATGCTTTGATATTTATTTTAAAAATTTAATTGAATTGTTTTATAACCGTCTATTAGGTTAAGTGTATATTATAGAAGTCTATTTTTCCATCCAGAAATTCTTATTCGAATGCCCTTCCTCCTAAATGCAAATTAATTGCTACTGCTTTTTTTCATTTGTATCAAAAAGTATTCTCTGGCGATTTTATCATTTTAATTCACTTCATCGTGAGTTTCTTTGTGCATATATGATATAACTATGTATAAATTATTATTGATTGAGCTATACATCACTTTATATGTTATTCTTTTACTTTACAGAAATACTGTTATGTCAAGCAGTTGATATATATCGATGACATGAAACTCAAAACCTGATGTATTTTAAATTGTGACATATTATTGGCACTCAGTTTTAGTTTACCACGTAGTGACTTTTGTGATTCAAATGTTTACCGATAGGTGATTCATTGATATTGTCTCAAATCTTTTCTTGATAGGAGTCGAAAAATAGTGATTAGATAATGAAGACACTGATTAATAATGTAAAAATATTTTATATTTAAAAATTTCATTAATTATATATGCAGCGAAAAATTTTTGAAATCTTTTTAGGCATGGCATAACTTTAAAACCGTATGTTTAAGTTAAGTTTGAAACAAACTACGCAATTTTTATTCTGACTATTCTATTCTTTTTGTAAACGTTTTTAAACCAGACTATTTTTCTTTTTTAACTGTCTTTTGCTGCGGGCAATGACATCAGCTAAATATGAAATAAGTTTTGTGTGAAACATTTACATTTTACAGTCGTATATACTTTATACAACTATAAATTAACATGTATTATGCATGTTCGTGAAAGGTCTAATTGCCTTTCCTATATTGCTTTTCCTTTTGTCAAATGCCTTGTAATTTATTGAAACGATGAAGTATTGTTCTTTTGTTTAAAATATTCAGAATTTTGAAATTTAAAAATGCAGAGTTAAAAAAGTATAAGTTTTTATGGTCCTTATTATGCCAAGCACTTACTTCTCTGTAATTTCTTGATTCTAAAATTCCAGCATCGTGACTAAATTTGCAATGCATTATTACTTTTGTGCTGGCGTATGAAATAGGCGCTCTTTCGTCAGTTTGTTTATTACACTAGCAGTCTTTATTGCTACATCACTTTAGGAATGTCTGGTTGCTTAGAATAAGTGATGTAATGGGCTTACACACAAAAATATGAGTGATTCACTTAAGAATGCTTTATGAATTGAGGTTTATCTTAAGTCTTTGTCTAAAGATTGTGACAAGGATAATTCAAACCACTATAAACAGAGGAAACAAAAAGGTTATATTATGCGGAAAAACATTCTTCATATTAATTTTGCTTCTATTTTAATAATTTCCTATTATATTTCATTTAAAAAAAACGTTTCACGATATTTAAAATTTGAATTATAATATATTATAAAAAATTTCCTGAATAGACATTTTAATATTTTAACCTTGTATTTTTTTGTAGTTAAAAGTATCGGGTATACTTAAATACACATAATTTACAAAATAAACATTTAAACACATGCTTAATCAATCTAGTAATAATTACACCTTAGGAATTTATAATTTATACGCACAAACGATTTCCATGTTAAAATTTAAAAAACTAAATATTTTATTTTATATTTACATTTACACAAGAACTTCTATGAATGCACATCCTTATAATTTAGTCATAATATTTTCTTTGTAATTCGAATCAAAATAAATTCAGTTGTACATTTTTTAAACAATTTTTCAGTTTTAAATTACCAATATATTAAAGAAAATTGTTTCTACGATTTTGCGTATATATTCACCGAAATATTTCAGACAAAAGACATCGTGTAAATACATACGACCCTTATGAGTAAAGTTAAGTGCAAATAGACTATCAACTAACCACTTATATGAACGACATTTTTATGTAATTTGATTTCCTTTAAAACGCATGTATATTACCAAATATTGAGAATCAAAGTAGACGACATTATACATGTATATTTTCCTGTACTATATACGTTTTTGATGTTAGAAGTTAAAATGATTATCTGTCTTAATGTATGCAACTTTCATTAAGTTGGTAAAATAAATATAATATTCAAATTGCAGTTTGCTTATGGTTTTAATTCAGTTAGCTTATACTGATGTTTTAAATAATTTCTGTTTTAAATATCTATGAATTGAAATATAAAGGTAGATTTTGTTGCTACATCCAAAGTATACGGTGAGATTGCACCAAATCGTTATTATATAATATATATGGTAAGAAAACGTAATTGGTAAAAGTTTAATCAGTAATTTATGTAAGAAAATATGAGAAGTATTTGAATAAAATTACTACAATAAATGTAGTTTTAGTCTTAAATCTGAAAGAAAAATTTAATGTGTTGATAAAAATTGAACATTTTTTTGCAAAAGTTATTATGCAACACTATTATTTATGTGTATTTTTAATTTTCAATTAAAGGTTTAATAATATTACATTATTCGATATAACGTATTTAATGTTTGTTGGCATATCACAAGCACATAAAAAGCCGCCCTAAAAAAAACACATATATCAACTTAATGCTTTATATCTCTGTCGATATTGTATTTCATTTAATGTGGCTCCAACCGTCTTATCCATTTAAAGGAATCAGAATGGATTCCGTGCGTTACATTATCGTTATTCTAGCAAGTTCGATAACTCTTTGCATGATCTTTTGGAAGAGTATATTTTATCGCTATCTTTAAGACTGGTTGGAGAAGTGACTCATTTGAAACGTCTTCCAAAGTTCATAAAAATAGATGCATAGTGACTTGTTCGGCGGGGTAATCCTTACTGTTTAATTTGTTTGAAGATTAGCAGCTGCTTTCGTAGATACTGAGCGAGCTATAGAGGTCATATTTTTATATTTTATATCTGTTAAAGCAGGCTTGACCTTGAGTGATCGATCTAAAAAGCTAACAAATGATTGAGCTTTGCGGTCTACGTGCTTATTAAGAAATTGAAAAATAACGTTTCATGGTTTTTGTAAAATATCTTTTATTGTTAAAGTATAAACCGCTTCATTACATTAGAATTGAATTATTTGCCAAACATGGACATATGGGAATATAGTTATTTATATGTATCCTGGTATTCAAAATTTAGGAAATTTCAATATTCAATTGAAATTTTTTAAGACATTTTAAACGAATGTCTTGTATACATGAAAATTTAAAACCTTAATGTTAACTATAAAAGTATAAATGTGTGTGTGAACGTGGCTATTTCCATCTTTATTTCATTCGCTCACTTATCCATTTCAGCAAATTTTGTGATTTTATTGTTAAAAAAAGTATCCAATAGGATTTGGATAGTGGTATCAATCAATAAATAAATTGTTGAAGCAATATTTCAAGTTACGAATGTGATCTTGCATTCAACATCCAGTGTTCTATGAGAGTTCAGTGCAACTGGACTCATAGAGAAACGATCTAAGCAATGTCAGCTAAGAGACGGTGTTCATTAAAGTAATAGAATTCCAACAACTTCTTAGTTGATCTGTGAATTTTATGTAGAATCAAACCCAAACTTTCAGGATTACTATTTTTAGACCGCTATGTGTGAGATATCTATTCGAAAAACTTAATGATTGCATTTCGCAGATAGGAGTTTCAATTTAGAATTCTGCAGAAAATATGATTTACAATATGAAGGTTTAAAAGTATTTGTATTTCAATATGCATATGTAGGTGGTAATGTTTAATATGAGAAAAAATTCCCTGTAATGGGGATTCCCTGAATAAATTCCCAGTAATAAAATCTACTGTAATGGGAAATAGAAAAATCATTATTGCATCAAATGTGCAAAGCAGGAATTTTTGTTTTGTATGTTTTAACTAAATAATATAAAGAGGTTAGATTTGCTATTATAAAAAAATGAAGCAAAACAAAATTTTATCTTTTACGAAACTTGAATAGTTTTAAGAACGTCGAATGTTATTAAAACCAATTGTATAAAGTTGTTAATTATTTTTATTTTTTGTAGAAAAAAATATGAGAATCAGAGTGAATTATGCATAGCCTTGGGTATTGCTGTTAAGTTCCTGCTAAATACAGAAAGCACTATTATTTCTTGTGTATTTAATGATGTGTATTTGTTATAATTAACTATCATTAAAACGTTAAAAATATTGAATTTCTGAAATAAAGTATTAGTTTTTCGTACTGTTGCTTTATATAGATATGACTTTAAGAAAAATAAAAGCAATTTTATTTTTAATTGTTTGATTATTTTATTCTTTGCTCATAAAATTCTTATAATATCGCAATAATAGAATTTTCACACGCCTTAGTTATTACTAGAATCTGAAGTTAGAACAGTAAAAAATTTCAATCATTTGATTTTATTTACTGTGTACTTAACTCAACAGGTGGGTAAAATTTGATCATAAAAGTATATTCAGTCACATTTATATATATTTATGCCATTTGGATGTCCCACTTATGTTATTTATTAGGTAAAAAAATAGTGTCATTGAATCTGTTAATAGCAACACAGCTGCTAAAAAGTTCTGATTTCCTTATTTTCATCTTAAAAATGACCGGGTTACTAGTCGTGTGTTTGTTAAAAATGATAACTTTCTAACATTTAATGATACATATTCGAAGGACGTATTTTACATTAAATATGACAAGTTACGAAGTATGTCATAAATTTAAAAATTATTTTTGCTGTCTCCTTTTCAAGATAATTAATTTTAATTTGAGAAACAATCATTTATATTATTTGTTTTTTATTTTCCTTTAAAGTGATAGAAAATTATTTAAGGAGTTTATTAAACTATATTTTTATTTTTTTATTTTTAAAACGATAATTGAATTATTAAAAATATTTTCCCTTGAAATCCCATTAGTCTTTGAAACAAACTACAAATGTAGAAATTTAATTTTATAAATATGAGATTTTTTTAAAAAATATTTTGCTGAAATTTAAATTTAATACTTTTTAATGTATACTCAAATAAAAGTATTCGATTAAACAAATTAATTTAATATTTTTAAAAAAATATTTACTGCTATCAGAAAAAGATTTATATTTATGTTCTAAGGTTATTATTTATAATAATTCTAATTTGTATGAATTTTATTTTTAACAATGTATGTCCAAATTCAAGTCAAAGTTTCAGAGATTGAGCCTATTATTAACTATGTCATATTTCTATAAGATAACGGTTATAAATATTTTAATTAAGGTGTTCACTAAAAGTGTAATTAATCTGCAACAAAAAGCTCTGAATTTAGGTTTTTCAGTTGATTTTATCAGCGTGCAAAATGTACTCAATCTTTACTCCATATTTGTTTCGCACGTTTTTCTGATTTAAAAAAACTGCCAAACCATTTATAGCCATGTGCTTCTAATGGGTCATCTAAGTGGGAAGTAAAGTAGAAAATAATGATTCAAATGATTTTTTTTTTAAATATTTTTCTCACGTTTGATCTAGTTACAGTTTTCTTCGCCAAACTGGATAGTTTATATAAAATGCCTTAGAAACGAATTTTGATCTCAAGTTTTTTATTTTCTTTAGATTTTTTTTCGGTTATAAGTTTGCAAAAGTGACATATACTTTTTGTTAAAGTGTCAAATACAAAAAAATACTAATTTAGTTTATTAATTTTTGTAAATAAAAATAACATTATATATACAAAAAAAAGTCGTTAGAGCTTTCAAAGCATTTTTAAAAAAATTATTAAAGTTTCTTATTTTATTATTCTACATTAAACGGAAACAGTTAACTAGTCAATTTAAAATAATTTCATTGGTTATTGACAAAATACACTTTTATTTAATAGATAAATATGAAAAATATTCGAGTTCAATGATATTTTATGCAAATTATTTTTATCCCTTATTTTCGATAATGATTTTAATAGAAGTAATAAGAGTGTTTTGATTTGCAGCTCATTAGTTTTGATCCGCGGGTATATGTTTTATAGTGGTTCAAATTATTTATATTTAATTAGAATTCCCCAATAAATTGTCTCTCGAGTACAAAAGGTGATCATAGATCTATAAATTAAACCTTAATTGTGTGTAGAGGGAATGTTTATCCTAACGAATAACATTGGCGCCCACGTTTAACGATGTTGAATACAAAATCTTCACTGAAATGTTTTCTTGGAAACATGTAAACTGTAAGTAATTGCTTAGTTAATTTTTAACTGTAAATGAATTTCCTCGAAAACATTTTCGGTAAAGATTCTATATTTTAGACTTCGCTAAACGTAGGCGTCAGAGTGTACCAAATTTTCCTCGACAGTTGTTTGTATTTGTTAAACAAATCAGGTTGCTGATAATAAAAGGAAATATTTCCTCAAAATGCTCCTTCCCCTTAGTAAACATGCCGCTGTTTATTTTCCTCTTTCTTTGCTGTTCATTTGTCTTAGAAACTTGACAATCTGTGCTTATCAGGTTTCGTAGTGGTCAATGGCGGGCACGGCATACAAAGTATGTTTAGCCATTGCTTAAATAAATTTACTTTAGTACTAAAAATAGGAAGAAAAAAAATTTAAATATTATTTGATGCCGCAAAAAAATATTCTCCATTTACTTCTTACAAATTTATATCGTCTTAATTCTTCACATACATATATTTTAATGATTAAAATCTTTTTTGCTTATTAATATGGCAAATGAATGAATTATTAAATCTTATTTTATAAATATTTAAAAAATTTTATATTCATGGTAACTCATAAATGAATGTATTAATTTTTCCTTGCTATTTAAATATTCCTAGATCTTTAAAATAAATAAAAACTTCTATTATTTAATATGAATACATATTAATATATAAAAATTTAGAAAAGAAAGCTATTAATTGTCACGATTTTGCTATTTAAAATCATATCTTGACTATGCAAAATGGCTATTTTCTTTCAATGCTGAATGGACAGTTTTATTGAAAAAGATTTATATACCATTTCTTTGAGAATTGAAATAATATTAAGTTATTGCTCTGTGTTCTATTATAAATCGAACATACCATGTTCAAAATACTTACTCCCATTGATAGCCGAGTTGGCGCTGAATTATTAGCGCTCTGGCCTCCAATTCAACAGTTCGAAACTAGCTTAGCGCTTGAATGCTTGTAAAGGAACGTAAACCGTTTTAAACTGTAAATCCCGGTCTCATTAGCCATGTAAGCAAAATATGATCGTTGAATATCAGAAAAACCGAAAGCATGGAAAAATAAAATATGTAGCTGAATAATGGAGTAGTGCAAAAAAATTTATTGATTTTAGTGTTCAGTCGATGAAAAAACGCCTTTATTCCTATGGCCATAACAATTTCATTTGTTTATTTATTTAAACGAGATGTTTTAAAGTCTGAAAACACTTTTACGATTTTTTTCAAAAATTTCTTTCGATTCACATATTTTGTTTTCAGTTTTCTTATGAAGTAAATGAAATCATTCCTAGAAATTCATTGGGCAACAAATAAATCAATTTCCTTTCACGTGACATTTTTATTATTTTATTATAAAATGGAATCACTGATTTGTGACGAATGGTTTTAGAACATCTTCTACCTTGAACTATGTTGCCAATTTGGGCTACTGAAAATTGAAATTAATCTATTATTTAGATTTATTTTCGGGCAGTTATGAACATTTAATTTTGGACAATAATGGACTATATTTTTGAATTAGTTTTTTCATATAACTCTGACGTTATTGACTGTCTAATATCTAAATATAACTGCACTTTAAAAGGAATAAAATAATTTAATTGTGAATGCATCTTAATACTTGTGAATAGATATGTTTTTAAGTAATAAAAATTACGTATAAAAAGTATATTCTGAATATTGGTTTCTTTCAGCAAAACGAAAATTTAGTGAAAATAATTGTAGACAAAGGTTAAAATTTGAAAATTTTAGTAGCATATTTAATATCATATATAAATTTATGGATATTTCTAGGGATAAAAAATATGATTTCATACCAGTTAGGGAAGGACTAAAACGCGAAAGTATAGAGAAAATGTATAAGTAATATTAAATATAGCAATGGAATTAAAAAGGTTTGGGAATATATAGCAGAGAGGTAATGCAAAGCTACTTTGAAAAATAGCTATATTGGTGTCTTACTGGTGGAGCTAGTTACATTATTTTTTTCAGCCTATATTTTCATTAAAGTAAATGATTCAAAATTAGAAGTTTTTGATGGTAGGACGGAAAGACAACTTCCTGTGATGTCGATTACTGAACTTAACAAAAATAAAAAATGCTAATATTGTTTATTATAATTTTAAATTTAAAAAAATAGAGAATGTGTTTGCAATTAATATCTATTTTGTATCAAAAGCTCGGTTTTTTCAAAATTTATTCGTGTATTTTGCTAAGTATGTAGTTTAATTTTCAGTAATATCATTTCTTTGTGCGTTTATGACTAAAAATATTTTTAAAAAAAGTATATTTAAAAAAAAAAATTTTTTTTAAATTCTTTATTTTTTAAAATTAACTCACTTTTTTTTTGCTGCTCTGATATGTTTATGGAATTTAACATGGCGATTTTTGCTACTATTGACGGAAACTACGAATCCGCGATTTAACTGCGAATACATAAGTGAGCACAAATTAAATTAATAAATTTCAATAGAGGCTTATTGAATATTACCGCGGTTCCATAAAAGTTCAACTTAGTAGTTATTTCTTTTTTCATCATACATTTTCTTATGTTCAAAACATTTTTGCTCGATGTGAACTGCCCTACTTATGTCACAAGGCAGTCCATCTTTCTTTTTTATTAAGAGCTGCATGAATAAGTAATTCTTTTCTACAAAACGAAAGAAATTTGCATATGTAAATATAACTGATTTTTGAATGAGGCTTTTGGATCAAATGCTAATGCTTCTTTTCAAAACTGTTTATGTTAAATCAAATCTAGGAGTTAAAATGATTTTACCAGCAAATGTGTGTGAATTTTGTTTAAAGATTGTAACTGAAAAAATTATTCAATTTATAATGATCTAATAGTATTAAAGAAGATTGTTATGAGTTATATTTAGAATAAATTAAACATCAATAAAATATATAAAATAGTATTTAGAAAACTAATATTCTGTTAAAAAAAATACAGAGACATGTAAAAATTAACATACATCTACGATTCGTTGTGTGCAATTAATAATTATGTTGCTTGTGTAGCTAAATATTTTACATATACATTATTCAACAGTTGATTGTATGTTTATTTTTGTAATTGATTTTATGTAATTGTTGTAAGAAATGAATAAATTCTTAATAGGAGATTATGATTATAAAATTTCAAGTCGAATATGTTTGTATTTTAAATCTAATTAATATGTTTTATTTAAAATTGGATAGTATGACAAATTTTACTATTATAATATATATATATATATATATATATATATATATATATATAGTTTAAAAATGAAGGTAAATTGAAGATATGGCTTCTTTAAATTTGTGCTTATATATAAAATGAGAAAATGAATAAAAATATGATAATTTTTAATCCTGACAACACATATTGTTAACTCGTGTAGTTATTTGTCATTTTTGTTAATGAAATTTTACACAATAGGTTAAAGAATTATGCTCTTCTAATAAAGTATTTTTATGTATTAATAAATATCATCATATAAAAAATTTTGTGCTTGTAAATAAGAGAGGTAACATTGAAATAAAAATAATAATAAAATATGTATAAAAAGAAGTAGAATGTGAAAAATGCTAGTGAAAATTTGTTCATTCGTTTCAAGAGTATAAATGCTGTCGAAAAAAGCATTTCGAATATTTTGATATAAAGATTTAGTGAATTAAAAAAAAATAAGCTGTTCTCAATGTCTTTCGGATCATAAAAGTAATGCAATGGAACAGTAAACATGAAAAGACAAATATTTAAGAAATTTAAAATGTGAAACGTTATATATATATATATATATAATGCGAAACACAATTAAGTATATAAACCTTGTATGTGTCAGTGGTCAAAATTAATTTATAAAAATTTAAAAACAAAATGGAGAAGGGCAATTTTAATTAAGTGAATGAAAATTTTAGCTAAGTGAATGAACTTTATACGTTGTGTTTGTGGTAAAGAAAGTATATTAAAAGTAAATAAAAACAAGTTATGTGGTAGTTATAATTAAAGTGAAAATAACTATTTTATATTTTTAAAATAATATGTGTACGTACACTCAATATCAATGTGTTCAATTTAAAATATTATATAAGAGAGAACTGCTAATCATTTCAAATTTGTTCAGTAAATTCATTTTTCCTTCTAGCAATAATATTCGTAGTTTTTAATATAAATAATAAATGATGTTTCACTAAAAGAATTAATTATGGCTGAAACTTTTTAAAATAAAATGACAATTTTCATTTCAAAAGTGAAGTGATTTTCGATAGTTTCATCGCTGTCAAAACTTTACTAGTAGACTTGCTTACTGTAATTGACTTAATTTTATGAAATACGGAATTATGCACTCTTGATCAAATCGTTGGAAGGAAAAATATGAAAGCAATAAGACTATGAAGATATTGGACAAATTATCTTTTGAGCGAGGTCAGGTCGTGATCTTTCGGAAGTAATATTCAATTTTGTATAATTCCAATTTATTGAATTCGGAGCTGATATCTGAATGATCATCATGCTTTCAGTTCAACAGTTTGCGAGATTGTCTCCCACCTCGGGTGTTGGCTGAGTTGACAGACTGCAGGGAGCTCTCTAGCCTTCACTTCAACAGTTCATGAATTCGAATCCCACCTTAGTCATAGATAATTATAGTAGTCCAGAATCCATTTTAAGCTGTAAGGCCTTATCTATTAGCCCTCGTGTGCAAAAAGTGGCTTTTGAGTTACAAACCAAACCAAACCAATTCGGCTATTGATGTTAGTTTTTGGATTGATTTGGCTTGCTTGTTATTTTGTTTTCAGTTTTTGCACACTATCACCAATGTAATGGCCACCTACGGTTTTATGTAGATTCCAAATCTTTTCAAAAGTCTATATACCTAGACTTACCACTGGGAATTTTAAATGAATAGAAATCGTAACACATTGTTATTATTATTTTTGTTTGTTTATTTTTTTTCAAATGAATTGATACCGTTTGTTACTGAACAACAAGAAATGGATGTTGCATTTTTGCTTTCTGCATAAACTTCTTTTGGGTGGATACTTGTGAGTTTTCGCATGCGTGAGTACGGCTCATTATGAAAAGTTCTCTCCTAAGGCAATTATGCTTTTTGAATGTCTTATAACAACCTGCGGCCGTTAGGCCGTCCATTATGCACTCTCAGAATGCCTATTCCTAAAACGGTAATCAAGCACTCAAAATGTTGAATTGAAGGCTAGACAGTTAACTATTCAGCTGCTAGACGGTGTAATTCGGATTGAGACATTTTAAGCTCAAAAAATCAGTAGAGATAAACCAAATCGTATTGGTTTGACAAAGAATAATAGAACAACTATTACATCAAAATATCCAATATTTTTGAATGATTTATTACATAAGTCATAGTTAAGTGAAATTATATCTGAAATTACTGATGATTTTGTTGCATTACTGTTTAAGTTACCACAGCATGATACATTATTCAATTATTTTAACCAGACTGTAACATTGAATTTATCATTCCAGAACGGAAAAAAGAAAATTTGGTTCGTGCTCAATTTAATCTTGAAAAAGTTGCACATAACCACTTTTGTAACCTTGATTTATTTTTCTTTTTTTATAATCTTGGTGTTTATAGTATTTTCAGTGGTCTTGTTATACAAATCCTTTTTCTTTTCCATAACCGGTTTGAAATAAGGGAAATGAGTTGTTATTTCGACTTCGAGAATTGATAATTCACCTTAATTGCGGTACATCCTCTTTAAAAACAAGAATCTATTCAAAAAATCATGGAAATGCTGATGCTTATCATTTTCTTTTGATTTTTCTTTGTTTAATGAAGTGACACTAAAAATTGTTCTAAAGAAATTCGTGCGTTGTTTCATGTAGTGCATAAATTGAAAATTTATTTTTATTATTTCTTATCTTTCTCAATTTACTTTTTCAATTTTTTATAATTTGTATCATGGTTTGTTGCTCATTTTGATGTAAAATTAAAACGGAAAAAAAAATATATTTATTTGGATTTATTTAACTTTTTTTTTACATCTATCATTATTTAATCATGCACAGAAATGTTTACCAATAAACATTTCTATAGAGTTCGAGTGAATAAATTTGTATATTTTCATTCAAATCAATTTAATTAAATTTTATATTTGTAAATAATTATGTAATCAAAAATATATTTGTGTCAAAAATTTGTATACTTACAGTTGTATAGAATATAAAACCTCACTGATTTTCCTACGTTTTGCTTGAGTGTAAATCTTAAATTCATTTTGGTGTGATTTTTTTGCCATTCCATTTTGGTATGCATTTGAATTTGTATATGCAAAATGCATCAGTAGATATAATCTGGTATGCACCGCAAGAAATATTCCCAGAATGTTGTACAGAACTAACTGTTGAATGACTAGCGCTCTGGACTTCAATTCAGCAGTTCGTGATTTTGATTTCCACCTTGAATTCTAAGCGTTAAGTGTTGGACACCTTATTCTACCAAACTTCCCTACAGCATTAGAGTGGACATAACTATTTAACCTGGATAGGTCCTATATCTTTATAACCATTTTCTGCAAATCAGATTCAAAATGGCTTTCGCTTTGCATCGCACAATTATATTAAATATATAACTATGTCTATCTAAAATAAAATTGCGTGTATATACAATAAAATAACACCGATATTATATTTTGTAACTGAAAATATTTACGCGTTTGAGATTTAAAAATAACTACCGTGTATGGGTTTCATTACAAGAAAAGAATTGGAAGGTATTGTTTAGATTGTGATTTTTTATATTTTTGTGTTATATTATTCAAAAGTGAGTTAGGGAATTATTTTAAAACTTCGATTATATTGTTGGTATTGAACAGGTACTATTGAAGATTGGAATAGTGATTTAATATATTGGATATATATATTGGAATAGTGATATGTTAGAAAATGGGCCGTATTCACGTGTCTCAAAGAGAACCTGAAGAGAACCTTCTGCACTCATTTTGACAAAATAAATGCTGTGAAAAGGATTAATGCAACATTCATTCCCGTTGTTTAGTGTCTGGAATCCAACCCAGAGTTTTCCTAACGGAAGAGCATTATTCTATCTCGAACTGTGGAGTGATAAATGCTTTACGGGAGAGATGGATGTTATACTTCAGATTTCTACATAAAATTTGTAAAAGCGAGTGCTTAAGAATTTCTTTTTCTTTTTCTTGACGAAATGAATACTTTCTACAACCTATGTTCTTAAACCTTACAAACTTTTTAGCAATTTGATTAACCCCTATGTGGTGATATATTATGTTTTAGTTGTTAATAAACTATCATTTTTTACTAATATCCTATGCTATAGTCCAATTTCTAGTTAATTGAAAAACATTCTGTTTTTACGTCACATCCCATGCCAAGCCTTAATGAGTTAATAAAGCTATTATGTCATCATATAGTCTAATAAATATCGTAGATTTATTGAAATTGCAGTAAAGCTGAATGTTATGTTTACACAAAAAATTTTGGTGAGACAAGTATCTTAAATCACCAATAAATGCAAGTTAATATTCTGTATTAACAATTGAAATTTAATAATCATAATAAAAAATCAATTTTGAATTAAGTGAAATATGTGCAAATTCCACAAATCTAAACATTATGCATAAATGAAAGTATAATCTACTTTCTATATTGATACAGAAAACTTATTAAAATATGACTGAAATATGAACTTGACAAATAAAAGAAATATTTGATTCAACGTTGGTAAATTACAATTTGTTTTTTTGTCTTAATACCACCTTAAACATTTTATATGATGGTAAAGCATTTAATTTCGCTATGAATTTTTTTGAATTACTCTCTTTTTAATACTTCGTTTTGAATTAAAATTGCCACCATTTGTGTTTTACGTATTTGATTTTAAAAGCTTTTACTTATTTTAAAACTTTAATATATATATTTATTTTTATTAAAAGAGCTTTCATAAGAGCGGAATTGAAAAAGAATTCTCTCTTAAGTAACTTATTTATTTCAACAGGAATCGCAATAGTTGCACTACTTCCCATAAGATCACATTTTCGCTATCTTATTTTTTTTTTAATTAGCTGTTTCGTTTTTGAGTATTATTAGAGTAGGTTTCGATTTCATGTATCATATTTCCTATGTGTAAACCTCATTTAAGAAAAAAAACCGCAGCATTAATATGATACAAAATTGAAAAGGAAATTGCCAATAATTTTAAGTAAGCAAAAATGAAAATATTTTGTTTTTAACTTAAAATGGACTGCAGCAGTGAAAAATATTGAATTTATTTTCAATTTTTTCTCTTTATCTTTTTATTAATGTCGAATTAGCAGCTGAATGGTTAGTACATGGCCTTCAGTTCAACAATTAATATCGATTCGATTCCCATCATAGTCTTGGATGTTTGTTGTGGTTTAGAAATTTATAAACGGTAGGTCCCGATCTAATTAGCCAGCGTGTGCAAAAAAAAAAAAAAAAAAAAAAACGTTGACTAACCGACCAATTAACTTCTATTTTTTTGTATTTTTTCAAAAAAAATTTCGACTTTATTTGTGTATAAGTTAACATTTGGTACAGTTTGACACTTCTAAGTTCATTTTAATCAAAGCTGAAGTAATGTTCAAGCATTGTTTTGTGTTTTTTTGAGAATTATTGAATTGCGAAATGTCTTTTTAAATTTCAATATTCATTTATATGTATATATATCTCAGACATTTATCGAATGCGTTTTTTTAAAATTACGTGCAAATGTGTGAAATAATTGATTATGCTATGAGAAAATGTTTTTTCTTTTAAAATCTGAAACATAAATTTTTGCGATTATAATTTACATAATGTTTTAAAATTGCTTGAATTGTTTTTTAACCATCGTAAAAGAACACTTAATATTACTTATTATTAATTTATTATTATTAATTTAACTAATTTTAATTTCAAATATATATAAAATGTGTTTTGGTTTTTAGTAAAGATTAATGCGAGATTAATTTCATAGAATTGATTTTGCATCTATTGCTCATGCCGCTATATATTAAGAGCTAGTCATATTATTCATTAATATTTTTACAAAAGATCAAAATCTGACAGCTTGAAAAGAGTCCGAATGCATGCAATAAATCTCGTTTTTCATTTCTTGGGAAAGGGACAATGATTATTTTTATCAAAGAAAGCATGCACCCATGAATCAGACTCCCGTATAAGGTCGCGGTCAGTTAAAGGTCAGAGCTGGATCAGGAGAACAATCATGTCACCATGGACAATAAAAACTGTTGTGGATGATACAATCCTGACACTCTAGGTTGTCAGAACATATAAAGAATGTTCCATAGGCTTATCTTAGAAGAAGGGACTAAGAAATCGGATTGACCAATATGTAGGTTAAGTGTTTCGTAGCATAACTAAAAAATGCTTCTTTTTTTTTTAATCTTTATTTTGGAGTTAGTGTGCCTCTTAAAGTGGCAGGCGTCAGCAAAAATAGGAATGTTTTTGTAGGACTTCCCCTTTTCCTCTTTTTTATGAGAATCCGCTTGCAATTTCGGCACCCCTAATCATAAATGTTAAGTTCAGCTAGTGTGGAATTTAATGTCACAATTGAATTTCTATTATTTTAAAATACAATAAAATTTAAAAAAAAAAATTAAAATAAATTTAAAAAATTGAAATGAAATAAAGTGGAAATTAATATTGAAAATGATGAAATTATTTTGTTGTTAGTGAAAATGTTGATAAAAGTTGAAGTAAATTGTAAAAACAATTTGTGATTCTGGAATTTATATTGTATAATTAATAAAAACATTTTTTGTGAAATATTATTTAAAAAAATTTTTTTATGGAATAGTGAAGAGAAAAAAACACATCATATCTGATCTGTTTTAAGGCATTTTATTTTGTGTATTGTAAATTTTGTAAATATTTACTATACAGAAAATATAAAAATGAGAAGAAAAAAAAAATTAGCAAAATATGATGTGAGCTGTCAAGCAAATAATGGCTTGCATTTTTTTGTTATTTTCTTTTAATAATGTAAATTAGGTGTAAGAAATATTCATGTTAAGCCATACTCATGAATTAAAAAATATCTTGTAAAAGCTGACCAAAAAAAAAGAAAGAAAGAAAAAGAGAAAATATATGATAAAACGACAATCTCTATCTTTTAAGTGATTTATGTTTGCTTCAGTTTTATGATAAAAATGTTTTATGGTAAGAAGGAACACATCTGCTAAGCGTTTTCTTACACTTTTTTTTTCCAACAGTGTCAAACGATGTGAACCGCAGTCATCTGTAAAAAGGCGATTTCCTCAACTAACGGGTCAAATTTTTAAACATTTGCAATACATTAAACATATGGGGGGGGGGACAGTCGAAATACGACGATATTTTAATTTTATTTTTCTGCCTTGTGTGAATATTATGAAATATCGAGACTTTTCTGAAGCAATGTAGTGTCTTTATGTTATTAGATAGGTTCTAAAACTTCTAGAAGTGAGAGAATGAATTCCAGAATTATAATAAAGAGATAAATTTCCTTTTGGATTTTTTTTAAAGAAACATTAATTGAGTTATTTAGATATTAATATTACTTTTATTAGCTATGTGCTGTCACTAATTACGGAGAGATGACTTAATATTTGATCTGCCTTTAATCTTTCTGCTTGGTTGTGAAGTTTTACGTTATATTTTCCCTCCATTCATTGTTTATAAATACACTCCGTTTCAAAAATTATGTGTGCTTAGTCAAAATCTAGACCATGAAACTTGTCATATAGGTAGTATGTACATAATTTGTTGATTACAAACTACAACAAAAGTTGTTGATTAAGCAATAATAAAATAAATTTCAATCCCACTCGAGTGTAGAGCACATATATGGCAGTTCTACTAACTGATACTTGTTGGAGTATTATTATCTTTTTGTGGTATATTCTGTTATGAATTTAAGGGACATCTATTAAGTTCTGTTTGCAAAGCAGAAATCGCTAGAAAAAATAAAGCTAATATAAAGTTATTATGTTCTTGTGTATAATTATTGTGTTGCGTTAATAATCTATTTTAGAATTACATATTTCTGTGATTCGAATCATTATGTCAAATAAATAATTCAGATTTCTTTAGTCTTTAATAATTAATTTAAATATTAAGTTTTATGAAATTGGTATAAGCAGGTTAAAAAAAAAAGTTGCATTTAATATGGAGTTTGGAAATATTTTGTTGCTTTTTGCTTAAACATTTAGAGAATTCAATAGGTTTCTATCATGAACTTTTAAAAATTATTGGTATAGAATACAATTTCGTTTATTCTTTTATCAAATTTTATTATTTCATTTGAATCTGGCCAGTTTTGTTGGAACATTTTGTAAGCGCATATATCTAGATAAATAATTATTTTGTATTGCATATCTTTGTTGAACCACTAATTATTTTTGTATCTATTTTTCAATGACAGCTAAAGAATATTTAAAATAAAATTTTGTATTGCTATATATAAAGTAATTATTTTCATGAGTCATATATATATATATAACAGACAATAAACATTGTGAACATTGTGCATCAAGGAAAAAAAAATATTCTTTTTAATTTTTATTAATTTTTATAATGATAAAAAATTATATGTTCATTTTTTAAAATATGATATATATAATTTAATATTAAGTTCTTTCAGCACATTTTGCTGTTTTATATTATCAATATAGTCAGGAATTTAAAAATTGGATCTGTATTTCTTATAATGATACTGATCCAATTTCTACATTAATTTATTGCTAGAAGAGTCATAAATCTTTGATACAGCTCCATAAAAAAAAGATATATATATATATATATAGGTATATTATGTTTATTGTTAACAAAACACAAAATTAGAAAAATATGTGTATTTGATATTTACCATTACTTACTTAATGAAATCATAGGTGCTGAAAGAAATGTGTTCTTTCTAAAGACTTTTATGAACCCCAGAAACACTTAAGAAACTTTAAAAATCACACGAAATTCTACTAAAAAACAACTGGTAGTTTAAAATTACGAAAGGCTAATAACATTCTTGATTTTAGATGAAATATTTGTTGTGTTATAAGTTGTTTTCAAATAAAATAATTACATTGGTCATTCTCTTACACTAATCTTGTATATTCTTGGTATTTTCAGTTTTCTTATGAAATTGATGTATTTTAACCTCATTATATTTATATATTTTTTTGTTTTGAATTGCAGAAAAAAAGCTCTTGGCTCTGATTTGTGTGAACAAGTATTTTATCACATAGACCTTGTGGAGAAAGATTATTTTGGATTGGACTACACTGATGCATTTGAGACACGGGTAATGAAAAAATTGATTAATATGTTCAAAACTCAAGATTTTTATGTTCTTAGTGTAACAAGTAAGAAAAGTTTAATTTATTTATGTATTTATTTTATTGTTTTAGCACTGGTTGGATCCCACAAAAGAAATTAAGAAGCAATTTAAAGGTACGTCAATTATTGAAAAGTTTAAAACGTGTAATATAAATAGGTAATTCTCAAATTAGCTGTCTATATACAAAAAGATAGCTATCTTTAAAACAGAAAATTTGTGGGAAAAATGAATTCTCTATCACACCCAAACAAATGAAAACTTAAAAAAAAAAATAATAATGTGCTTTTGTAATGTATTTAGTAGGCTACTTATAACTACAAAGTATGAGAGAAGGAAGGAGTTTTATATTTCGTCTGAAATATAGTCAATTTTACTGTAAATTAGCCTTATGAAACATGGAAAATTTGCCTTAAAATAATTGTTTTTTTTTCTAATGGAATTAAATTTGAGAAACGATTAAAAAAATTCTGGTTTGGATATTTTCTTCAAGCTCACTCAAAGTACCATTTCTCCCCCCTTTCATTTTGCTTATGATTTATATATATAAATCTATATCTATATAATAGTATGAGTGTATGTATGTATGTATGCATGCTAACCTCGATTGTATTTTTAAAATGCTTTATGATTAAGATAAAAGTTATGATCCAAAATTTATTTCCATTATGTTCTACTTTTTTTCAATCTTTTTAACAGATATTTAGCACAAGCATTAAATTTAGACCAAACAGTGTTGAATGTGGTATCAAAATGTATTTTAAAGTTTCCAATGCTTACTGAAGGATATGTGCCCAGTTTTAAAATTGTACATTTTTCCTGTGTTTGATGTTTGATGGACACCTGCAATTTTATTCAAATTTTTATGTCATATATTTATTTAATTTGTTACAAAAGTTAATGCTTGATAGGGAAATAAAATAATATTGTTAATATTAATAATTAAACATTTTTATTTCATATTATGTATGTCTAAAATATTTTTCACTAGCTTGAATTAACTGTTATATGATTTAGTACCAATTACGAGTGAATTATTGAAATGTTATTTTCATTTTTCTTCACATTGTTTCTTTTAAATATATTGTCTTTATTTTTCATTTTATTCCATTCATAAATCTTTATGCTCAAAATAATAATAATAATAATAACTATAAAATCGTTCTAAAGTGAATATACCATTGACTCTAGTTCAAATTCCAGCAATGGTAACTTATTAGTGCTCTGATCATCTACTTGATATTTAATTGCTATGAATCCCATCTCAGCTATGGATGCGTATAGTAGTTCAGCCTTCTCTGTAAAATGTTGGCCCTTGTCAAATCATTCTTCATATAGCAGGAATAAAAGGCTATTTGATTAATAAACCAAACCATAGACAACCATTTGACAGAACAAAAAAAGTAAAATGAAAATAGATGATTAGATTGGTTTTCTTTTTATTTATTTATTTAAAATTATCTTATGCCTAAAGAAAGGATCCTTGAAGATTTTGAGAGGAAAATTTTGATTTAAAGAAGAGAAAATATTCAAAGAATTAATTTTGAATAAGGTAATTGAGTGTACTAAGATCACATCAGATAATTATTTAAATGATATATAAAAATTCACTGCAGATTTTTAAGTTTCTTAATTTATTGTTTTCTATTTTTTTAGTTTTTTCTTTTCATTTTTATAATTTCTATTCTTATAATTTATTTTGTCAATTTTAGGAACTGGACCATTTATATGCCATCTAGCAGTTAAATTTTATTCATATGAGCCTACAAATTTGCGTGAAGAATTAACTAGGTATATGCTGGACATAAATAAGATTTTAGTTCATTGATTTATATAAGTTTAGAATATTTTATCAGAGTATGTTAAATAACTCAATTGTAAAATTTAAGTTGTAAGTAAATACAATCTAATCTTATATTAGATAATCAGAAGTTCTAAGAGGCATATTTTTTGTAAACTGTTGTAATGAGAACAACACAGTGTATAATGTAAATAATATGAAATATAAATAAAAAATATAATCAAAGTATATTAAAAAAAAAACAAAAAAAAATTACACAAAAAAATATTTAAAAGGGGGAAAAACTTATTCATACCTAAGATCATACTTATTCATACTTAAGATTTTTAGTGGTAAATTTATTTATATAAAAACAAAAGGGTACTTAAAAATTATAGTTGGTTTTCTGTTTGTGGAAAGCAAACAAATTTATTTTCAAACTTAATAAATGCTTATTTACAATGTGTATTATTAAAAAAAAATAGCTAACCTTGAATTTCAGGACTTTCAAATGGGGGAATTGAATTTGTCTTTGTTAACTAGAAATAATTAAGTTATAGGGAGTCTTGTTAATAAAAGAAAACTGTTATACAAAATAACAACTATAAAACTATTTTTAAATAAAATATATTATGAATTTTAATAATATGATTCATTCATTAAAGATTTTAAATGTTTGCTGTATATTTTATATGTATATTTTACATATTTTTTGATAAGAGCAAAAGAAATAAAATCAATGGGCAATAGTTTCCTAATCATTCTGATCATTGTGGAAGTGTAATCAACAGTTGATTGTGCAAGTCAAATAACAATTTCTGAAAATAAATATTGTTTTTCTTGTTCTCTTAAAAGTTTTTCCAACCTAAATCTTAGTTTCATATTTGTTTTTATGTAGTATTGGCTTAAGCTTTGAAAATCATTATGTATATTACACAATTTAAAAATTCATTATCAAAGGAATTTGTAAATAAAAATACAAAACATATTTTATCAATGATTTGGTAAGTAAAATACATCATAAATCTTGTATCAAAAGATATTAAATGAAATTAATAATGTAAAGTTTAAATAAGAAATTTTACATAAACTTGTCAAATTTTTTTGTTTTTTTGTTATTTTATTTTTTTGCTGAGCTCATAGAGGAATATATTGAACTAGAGTAGATTATCACAAATTGAATAGATGAAAATTTATTTCACTGTAAAATTTTCTCAATTTATTTACTGTGAATGTGGGTGTAAAATTCTTGATCATTATAATTGCTTCCAAGATTTTAAAATGATAAATGGTTCATATATAAATTATATCTATATCAAAAATTGTTCTTGAGGACAATTAAACTGATTACCATAAAAGATGACACCATTTGTGAAAGAAATAGAATTACTTTAACTTAATTCCGATATGCATTTATATCACAATTTAAATCTACATTTTCAATAATTTTTCAGATATTTATTTTTTCTTCAATTGAAACAAGACATATTGACTGGGAAACTTTCATGCTCATATGATGTAAAAGTTGAACTATCTGCTTTGTCCCTTCAGTGTAAGTAATCTATATTCATTCTCTTAAATTATTTGTAAAAAATATTTTTTATTATTTCCTTCAAAAATTAACCACACAAGTTAATTATTTTCGATAAATAACTCTACTTATTTCTTTGATATCTGCTGTTTATTCTTTTTGAGTCTGATGTCTTTATTTATAGTTTTCCTTTCATATTATAGAAATTGTGACAAAATATTACTGAATTATATAGATTTTTATATGAAATATATAATATATTATTTCAGTTGTAATTTTTTTATACAAGTATTACTGTAATGTATTGCAGAAGTATTAAAATTGGATAAAATTAGTAATTAATAGGATTAAATATGGTATATGTTGTATAATTTGCTTAAAAATAAAAATATTGAAATTAATAATCGTATTTACTATGTCTTACATTCAAACCATTTTTCACTTTTCATTGTGTATTTTAAAATTAAAAATTAATTTTAATATAATTTATTCTGTTACTATGTGAGCTTAGTAACTTCAGATAATTTTCAGTCTGGTAATATTCAGTTAATAAAATTTTATAATTTTCAGCGGAGTGTGGCGATTATGATGAAACTGTTCATAATCTGGGATTTGTATCTGAATTCCGATTTGCTCCAGATCAGACTGAACAGATGGAAGCAGATATTCTTGAACAGTACAAAACTTGCAGGTAAACTAAGCCTGTATTTTATTCATTTTTGTAATGTATTCTATATCAAAATTTTACTTTTTATTGCCTTAAAAAAACTTATATCCACTTAAAAAAAATTGAGGACATTTTTATTAAAATATTAGTACTAAAATGTACTGTTCAACCTAGTTTTTTTTTCAGTTCATTTAAATTATGTTAATAAACTATGTGAAGATTTTTATTTTTTATGTATTTCTGTAACTGTAACTATTCCATAAATCACTTAGTTATTAAATAGAAATTGCTAGATTTCTAATTAATAATAAATATTCTGTTATATTATTTAAAAAAAGCATTGTGTATATTTTATTGTTTAACACCACATTGTATACTTTAATCTAATTTTTTTAGATTTAAATCATAAATTATTAATCTTTTCTAACAAGAAATAAAGAAAATTGTTAAAATTGAATGTATGACATTCATTATCTTGAAAAAGGAATTTTACTGTAAATGCTTTATATATTGCAAGAAATTACTTATCACAAATTTCTATTATAATAATAATACTAAAAATAATAATACTTAAATTTCAAAAATTAATACTTAAAATTCATTTTTAGTTATAATTTTTTTATTCTGTTTGCATCAATAAAAATATAACTATGAAATATTTCTTGATGTTATTTCTTATTAGTTGATAGTATAATTTTTTGTTTAATTTCAGGGGTCAGACACCTGCACAAGCTGAGCTTAATTTTTTGCATAAAGTAAAATGGTTAGAAATGTATGGTGTTGATATGCATACTGTCCTGGTAAGAATAAGTTAATTAATTTTGTTTCATAATTTCAACTTTTTTTGCCAAGAAATTAGTTTTGTTAATGAAATTTTTTATTTTAGACTTTTATTTGCCCATAATTGAATCTTTAAATAATTTAGTGTATTTTGTTTCTTCAATTTAATATGATGGCTGTTCCATTTTCTATTCAAATCCAACTTTTATTCATTATTTTTAATTCTAATGAGTTTTTTTTATGAATAAGCAAATATTATTTTTGTAAATGTATAAGACAAGAAAATAAAAGAAAGTGAGTGGTTTTTTTCGAACTATTTAAAAAAAAAAAAATTTGAATTAATGAAAATATATATGGAAATATGTGAACCAAGATATGCAGTAATTTATACTAATTATTATAATAAATGCCCTGTGTAAGGAAATTTAATTAGTAATATACAGCTTTGAATTATGCAAATGCTTATAAAATATACCTTATACAATAATAATAATTAAGTATTATTATTGAATTTGCCTTTTAGGGTAAGGATTGCAATGAATATTCATTGGGTCTTACTCCAACTGGAATTCTAGTCTTTGAAGGAAGCACAAAAATTGGATTATTCTTTTGGCCTAAAATCAGCAAATTGAATTTCAAGAACAAGAAATTAACTCTTGTTGTTGTTGAAGATGATGATGAAGTAATTAGCTTAAATTTATATATACTCTCATTATAAATTTAAATTAGTAATATTTTAAAGTATCAATTATGATTTTAAAAGCATCAATTATGATTATAATTAAGTAGCAATTTATGAATTTTGTGGAAATTGATAATCAAGGATCATAAGCTTATTTTTTCAATATTTCAATGTACATAACTATTTTACTGTTATATTTTGTGATTGGAAATGGGTGAACAAATGAGTTAAGTGAAGGCTATGGTTGAAATTATTTTAGTTAATTTTGTAAACATGTTAAATAAGTATTTGTTATCTTAATAGGGAAAAGAACAAGAGCACACTTTTGTGTTTCGCCTTCATAATCCCCGAGCTTGCAAACATTTATGGAAATGTGCCATAGAACATCATGCATTCTTTCGCCTAAGAGGCCCTACGGTGGAACCTACAACTAAACAAGGTTTCATTCGAATGGGTTCTCGTTTTCGATACAGGTTTGTATTTACATAAAATACAAAAATTCATATATTTTCCAATTTTTATTTCATTATATATTTTTATCATTATTGTATACTTTTTGGGGAAAACAGTATTTCTTTTGATTTTCTGAAACAAAAAATTATTCATCATATTTTTGAAAATTATTAAAATAAATTGTAAACTTGTGTATTATTTTCCAAGGTACTCTATCTATTTAATTTTTGCAATCATTGTTTCTAAGAAGTACTACATTTATGTTGGAATGAATGATAAATTTATTTAGTTAATGATATATATATATACTGGTGTGCGTAACTTAAGCAACAGATGTTTTTAACCATAACTCTAGAAGTAATTATCTGAGAGGCATGAAATTCAAAATCAAACATCAGAGGCAGCATTTTGTACTCAAACATTGGCAAAATCATAGTTGCACAAAAATGAATACAGTGCATGTAGCATGGAATCAAACAGAAAAGGCTTTATTAACCGTTTGAGTGCAGCCGCTTGTTATGCGCCAAAAATGCCAAGATGCTGCTGCTGGTTAGTATAATTTTCACATCTTTTGAGAACAGTTGAATTCATATCAATCGCAGTTTTTATTCATTTTATATTTATTCAGTAATTAGTATCAATTATAACCATTTCTATTATTCCCCCAAAAAAAATATATATTACTACGCATTTCATTCTGCTTTTTTAGTTTATATATATAAGAAAACTCTTCAGCACTCAAATAGTTAAACTCTGTACTGTTACACTTGATTGTCCAAGAGGATGAACAACAAGCATATGCTTCATAGTGTAATATAGCTTCTCCTTACTCCATTGGTTGCTTCACACTGTCTCAGAACCAGATTAAGCAACAATTCTCGAGGTGTCAGAACCTATTTCTCAGTCAGAATTAGTTTCAGTAATTGGGTGTTCTCTGGAAAATATAATCGCATCACAAGGCATCTCCCTAAAGCATACCACACATGTTCTATTGGATTTAAATCAAGAGTATGCATTCAAATTATATTGTGGTTTTCCAGTAACTGCTGAACAGCAGAAGTCTGCTATGACCCTGGATTGTCATCCATCGAAGTCTGCTTTGATGGCACTTCAATAGATACTCATGGGAAAGGATCACCTCTTACAATAGTAATCTCTGGTTACAAAATCTTGGTCAAAAAATGCGCAGCTCAGCCTACTTGTACCTCATGCCTCCACATTTGGCAATTCCAGGGCCACCTTAGAAGTATTTTTGTGATGTTACTGAGATGAAACCATGTTTTGACCCCTTCCCCTAATGATCTATCACTGAGAATTATTTGACACTGAAGTGACTCTCATCTCGGGTATGATTCCATTAATGAGATGTCCAGCTTTTGGGTTCCTTGCACCACTCTAACCAGTAGTGCCGATGATAAATTAATTTTAATAACTCCCTAAGCCAATTAATTTTCAAAGAGATGCAGCATCCAGGATGGCAGGTGCATATACCACCTTTGTGAAGGCGTTTGAATTGTAAACCGTGACACTTGTCCCCCAGTTGAGCAATGGCGCTTACTGATTAGTTTTAGATTCTTTTCACCTAAAGGATGTTATACTGGTTATTCTTGAAAAATTACTTTTTTTTTTGTGTGTGTGTGTGTGTGTGTGTTAGGACCACCACCAACCTTTATAATAATTTGACCTGTTGTTTGGACGGCTTTCTAAGCATGTAAAATAACATTTTTATTTATTCAGAACTGTTCAGCTGTATTTATCACACTGTGTCAATCCTCCATTTCATGGATCATTCTTGCATATTTGATGTTGTCCATGTGATTTATTCCTGCCATGTTTCATGAAAAAATTCACTTACGCTTGGAGAAATGTTCTTAATTGTGCCTCTGTCCTTCCTTTCATTGTTGTGTGAGCTGTATGCACTGTATGCAGTCATTTTGCATATACCTGCATTGCCTGAGAAGTTTTATTCCTGACATTTGCATACCCATGACCTCTTCAGAATTTCATATTAATTGTACTGATCACAAGAAACCCTATTCTGCAATTTCAGGGCTGTGTGCATAAAATTTACATTGTTTCTTAAAATTTGCACACCAGTTTGTAACTTAGAAATATCACAATCTATTGAATAATTAAACAAAACAAAAAAGCCTAATATATGGTTTCAATGCCTTAAAAAGAATTAACAGCACAAACAACAATGAAACAAATAAAAAAGATAAACAGGAGAAAACAATCATATATTTCTATTAAATAGTTATAATAAGAAATAGAAACAATGTAAGAGTGGAAGATATTTTTTTTAAATTCACATTCATTCTCAAACAACTCCATAGTTAGGCAGTATAACCACAAAGACAGTTTTACATAAAACTATCTGATTATTAAGTTCAATTGAATTACACCAATAAGAAGAATTTTTTTTTAATTGAAACTTCTGAATTTTTGTAAAGAGAAGGTTGATAGGTTCTTTTATTGATTTCGTAATTACATGATTTTAATTATGCATTTAAATTAATGATACTTTTTAAAAGAAACATTGTTATTTTATAATGTTAAGCCTATTTAAAAGATACTAATCTTTTAATGTATGAGATCTTATATGCTTCAACTATTTTGCTTGGAAATAAATTTTTTAATGTAAAATGAACTAAAAATTAAATCCTCTTAAAAAAAGCAGAGTTAATTATTAACATTTAAATTTTTACTTCAGTTATTTTGAATGTAATTCCTACTTCAGAAGTGCTTTCCACTTTATTTATTGTTTAGTTGTTAAAATCCACTATATATAGTATAAGTCACATTAAACTTACACTATTGTCATTTTTTATTGCTATTATTTTTTTTATTGCTATTATTTTTTTATGTAAAGTCAAATTAGACTTACAGTATCTATAATAGTGAATTCCTAATTGCAATAAATAGCTATTTATAGCAATTTGGAATTCACTATATGACCTGTAAGTGTAATATACAAATAATTATCATAACTATCAATTTAAAAATTTACTGCAATAAGAATCTGAACTTACAAAAAAGTTAATTTTTTTAAAAAAAAAAAATTACATAGAAACCTTAATTTAGTATGTAAAATCTTATGTTTAATATTAAGTATTTAAAATAGATCATGAGAAGACATAATATATAGGCATTGATGACACAAGAGTATTTGTTTATTTAAAGTATAAATTTATTTTTCTACTATTGTCATTCTTATCACATTATACTAAATTGAGCAATATATAAAAAGCATAATATATATTATATATATGTGTGTGTGTTCATTTATATCACAGATATTCTATGCCAAGCATGTGTAATAATTACACTGTAAAAATAATATTAAGTCATGTTTATAAATATATTGTTAAATATTTGTATGTATAGTTAATATTTCATTTTAAAAATATGTACCATTAGATCTAAAAATATTTAGATTTCTTTAAGTAAGAATAAGTTGTGATGTAGTCCATATTAATTATATAATTTGTAATTCTTTAATGTTATTTCCAAACATTTAAAATGTGATTAAAAATTTCATCAAATTATTTTATATATTCATTATAATTATTTTTTACAGTGGTAGAACAGAATTCCAAGCTACCCAGCATAGTCGTGCTAGGAGAACAGTACATTTTGAGAGAAGGCCCAGTCAAAGATATTCCCGTCGTCCACATTATAATCAAGTTTCAGAATCAATGAGACACCCTACTGTGTAAGTACATTACAGCATTTTAATTGTTGTTTTAATGTAAATATGCAAAGTTTATAAAAAGGAAATTTCACCTGAAATGATATTACTGGAAGCTTTAAAATCCCATTATTTATTGAATTAGTTATTAGGTGCCTTAATATAGTAATTTAATTTCCTACATATATAATAATTGTTATTTAATTCAATATTTTAAGATTTTTCATCAGTATGAATCAATTGATTGTAAATAAACATTTTGCTTTGAATTGATTTTGGCATTTGATTATTTTAACATTTGTGAAGATAATTTTTTTAAATTGTAAAATATTATCTAATTATTCATGGATACAATTCTCACCTCGATCTTCAATGTTGTAGAAGTTTTAGATCTATAGTTTAAAAGAAGTTCCAGTCATATTAAACCCTCATAAATAAATAAATAAAAAAAAAATAAATAAATAAAAAAAAATAAATAAATAAATAAAAAACTTTTGAAGCACATTTTAAAAATTTTAACTAGAGTGCAAAATTTAATTTTCTCATATCTTAGAATTTAATAAATATGAATTCTATTGAAAATCATACAAACTGGATTGTTTATTTAAAAATTTTTTAATGAAAATTTAAAATTACAATAATATACTCATGTAATTTAAATAATTCCTCATTCATTTTAAATAATTGAAATTTTTTTGGTTGGATCATCAAACGATTATGAATAATTTAATGACGAAAAAACGATACATCACAAAATTTGTTGATGTATAATGTATGATTTTATCATCAAATGCATGCAAATATAATATGAATGGATTTTTTAATTTTATAATATTACTACTAAAAATTTTCTAAATAAATGAAATATTTTTACTATTTAATTTTAGGTAAAACATAAAAAATATATTTCTGCTGCAATAAGTGTTGGTGTTATTTTATTACATTGGAAAATATTCAACTCAATTCAACATATGAAATTTAATTTATACTTATTAGTTACATAAGTTTTCTCTTGTTTCCTATAAAATGTTTTATAATAAATTTGAAATTGAATTTTATTATTTAATTTTTTATTACTAATATTTAGTGTGCAATTATACTGTAAAAGGTTATTTCTTTTTTAGTACAATAAATCATTAGCAAAGCGAAAAATACATGCATGCATTTTCTAATAATTAAAAAACTTATTTATGAGTATTATAGCATTCTAAAAATATGGTTTTTAAACTGATTTTTAGTGTTATAATCAATTAACTGTTATTTTAGTTATTTTTTCAATATTGTTTTAAGTTAAATTTTCGTTTATTTTTTGTGAATATCATTTTTAATAATTAATTTTATATTTAATTATTATAGTAAATTTTATTTGCTTATTGTCTTCTATTAGAAATAATTCACTATAAAAGTTTTTTTTAACTAAATAAATGTATGTTTAATTTAAAGAGATAATTTTAGCTATATTTATTAACAGATTTTAAGAATCACAATTTTTATTCTTATTCAAGGTAGTTTTTTTAAATATAATTTTTATAAATATTAAAATAGTTTGCTTTGTAACTTGCGTAACATGTAATTTTTCTTCAATACATTTTCTAGACTTTATTTACTATAGTTTGAAATGAAAATTTCAATTTATTTTTAAAATTGTTTCTTTCTGGAATAAAATTATAGGTTATCATAATAAATAACTTCTTGAGACTTGAAATGATTTCGTATTTTTATGCTTTAGATCTTCACCAATCACAGATCATTTGAAAAATACATGTCAGCCATCTTCATCTGAAGCAGTTAAAGCTGAAGCAAAAGTAATTGAAAGTCCTGTTATTTTAGAAAAAAAGTCAGAAGATAAAATTACAGAGTTAATAAAAACTATTGCCAAAGATGTTCCTTCAACTGATCAAAAAGATTTCCAATCTCTTCCTATTAACAGCACTGAAAATGTTACATTATCAGGCAAGTTTTGGCATATGATAAATCTTTTCTATCCTTAAATTAACAACCCAATAATAGTATCATAATATTTACTTGATTTAAAGCATACCTTCAGATATTTTATATAATTAATGAGCAATTTTAAATTTCTTAAAGGACTCCTATCAAAAATTTATTATATTTAATTACTTTACTTTTTATTAATAGATAACTATTTTCTTAACAGATGCTAGACATTATTGGATTTATTTAATATTTATTTAAAAATTTGATAAGATAATTTTCTAAAATTGTATACATTGAAATAGCTAAAATCTAAATATTGGAACCATTTATTAAATGTTTAACAATATCTAAATAATATTGAATTTAAAATTTTGTTGCATTGAAAAATTCATAAAATTAAATAATTTGGTTGTATACATATGTGTTATACAAAGTCGGACTCGTTTTTCACGTTCTTAGTTTTTTTGAAGTTTATAAAAGCAATTAAACTGCAATAAATTTTTACCAATGAATAATTATGTAAATAAATTCAAATATGTCATGACTATTAACATACAGTGGCATTTCTCAGAAGGAAGCATTTTTCCCCCCTTTTTCATTTTTTATTATTTTATTGAATTACATTGTTGCAGGGATGGGGAAACTACGGCCCGCGGATAGAAGTTCAATTTGTCGATCAGAGGCAAATTAAAAGAAATATTAATTTATTATACATCTATCTCCTTTTCTACTTTGTTTAAATATTATATTTTTTCTTCCTTTTTTTCAAAGAGCTGATAATCTGTTTACATACTATTTTTGTTCTTCAAAACATAAATCGAAATAGCAAACACTGCCAGTTTTCAATTGGTAAAGTGTTAAAAGTGGAAGTTATTTGTTAGTTATAGCTGTAGATTGGTGCCAGCATTCGTTATCTTTTTCTTTTGGAGCAGACATATGGGAATTCAATATAGGTGAATTAGACTTCACTTATGGCAGACTGCGTATTTTAAGCTTTATTTAGCGGCTTTTTCTTTTAGCGCGAGTTCTTATATTGATTGCGTGTTGAAAGATTGTGGACATATAGAGTCATTGTGAATAGTGTGGTGAAATTATTAAAAATATAGCGTAGCTAGTGCTTGTTTGGGTTATTTGTAAAATATTTCAACCCCAAAATGTCTACTAAAAAACGTAAAGTTGATTCAGAGTGCCGTGCTTTTAATGATGAATGGACATGGAAATATTTATTTTCAGTTGTGAAAGATAAACCAGTGTGTCTTATTTGCAATGAAGCTTTAGCAGTCTTCAAAGAATATAACATTTCCCATCATTTCACATCTAAGCATAAGAATTCCAATTATGGAGCAATGTCCGAAAATGAAAAAATAAAACAAATTGCAGAAAGTCTTTGTAAAAAATTATCAGGCCGGCAAAATTTTTTCAAGAAGGAAAACAGTCTTCAAGAAGCAGCTACACATGCAAGTTACATTGTAACATACAATATTGCTAAAAATAATAAATCTCTCTGTGAAGGGGAGTTCGTTAAACAATGCATGCTCCAAGTTTGTGATGTTTTATGTCCAGACAAGAAAAATAATTTTGAGACTGTAAGCTTATCTCGAAAAACGGTGACTTCTAGAATGGAAGCCATCGATGAAAATTTGGCATCACAATTAGAGTCAAAGATTGGCCAGTTTAAATTTTGTTCCATAACTATGGATGAAAGCACTGATATAAATGATACTGCTCAATTAATATTATTTATAAGAGGTGTTGATGAGAACTTTGAAATTATTGAGGAACTGGCGTGCATGCGTTCTTTAAAGGGATCTACATTGGGATATAATATTTTTCGTGAATTTCAGGAAGGACTTTTAACTTTGAAAGTGCCCATGACAAATATATGTAATATTACGACCGAAGGAGCACCAAATATGACAGGAAAAAAATCTGGATTTCTTGGACTCTAATCAAAACTATCCCTGGAACAATGTTGTTTTTCTACATTGTGTTATACATCAAGATGCTCTGTGTAAATCTGCATTGAATATGAAACCCGTACTTGATACAGTCGTGAAGCTTGTAAATACTATTCGATCTCGTGGGCTTACTCACAGGCAGTTTCGAGGTTTTCTTCAGTCAGTGCAATCTGAATACTCTGATGTACTGTATTACACGAAAGTAAGGTGGCTTAGTGCAGGATGTGTTTTCGAGCGAGTTTGGCAGCTGAAAGATGACATTGTGTCATTCTTCCATGAGAAACAGTGTTCTGCGGAGTGCGAAATGTTAGAAGATACAAAATGGCTTTCAGACTTTGCATTTTTCACAGATCTTCTTTGTCATATGAACAACTTGAATGTCAAGATGCAAGGGAAAAATCAATTAATCGACGATATTTGGTCACATCCCAAAGCTTTTAAATTAAAAATCAATATGTTTGCTGGGTAGCTAGGTAAGAACGACTTAATTCAATACCCTCAGTAAATGAAGAGAGCATTAAGAATTATGAAGATAGCTTGAAAAAACTGCATTTTGAGTTTGAAGGCAGATTTCAAAATTTTAGTGTCATTCAATGTAAATTGTGAAGCAGTGAGGTCAGATTTGCAGCTTGAATTAATTGAGTTGCAATCTAACACTCATCTCAAGCAATTGTTTCTGAATATGCCAAAGTTAGAGTTTTTCAAATCATTATCGAAAGTAAGTTTCCCAAATTTAATATCTTATGCCCAGAAAATCAGTGCTATGTTTGCTTCATCTTATATATGTGAACAAGTGTTTTCAACTATGAACCTTAGAAAGAATTATTTCAGAAGCAGACTGACAGATGAGCATTTAGCCTCATTCCTTAGAATCAGTACATCTCACTTTGAACCTCAATATAAGGAACTTTTAAAAATGAAATCGCAATTTCATTCATCTCATTAATATATTAAATTGTAATACTTGTATATTGTTTTTAAAATTTTAGAAAAATTCATCTTGGCCCACCAAACTTTATTTTTTCGATTTTTGTCCCGCGATCGAAAAAGTTTGCCCATCCCTTCATTGTTGCTTACATTTTATATTGTTTTTATTGCATTTAAATGACAGATATTTAAAATATTGCTATGTTAAAATACTTTGATTATTTTTATTTTTTATAAACAATAATTAAAACCAAAAATTTTATATTTTTCAAAGTCATCTGATTAATTTTTGATTAACTGTTTTTTAGTTAAAAAAATTATAAAATATATGCAATATTGGGGGAGTGTATTAACATGCATACAAATGTCATCTACACTGTTTAACAGCAGTCATCATTAAAATATTAGGAATATAAAAATTATTCCATCTAAGAAAATGCAAATAATATTGGAAAGTAATATAGAGAGAATTTTATAAAAATTATTTTTTCTTTTATAAATTAAAAAGAAACAGATAAACAGAAAATATTTAGATTAAAAGAATAACAATGGAAAACAATTTTCAAAAATTAAGTTTTTTAAACAGCTTTATAAAATATTTAACCGTTTGAGTGCTGAAGAGTTTTCTTATATATAAACATACAAGCGAAGCATGATAGCGCTTCCCCGCACTCAAACGGTTAAAGTCCTGTATTTAAAAATGATATTGAGGCAATAACCAGCAAAAATTGCAATTGTAGCTTTGCAAAGTTTTGTTATAAAATCTTTATCTTTAGCCATGTGTATACATGTCTGAAATCTTACAGTTCAGTCAGTATAATATAATATATATTTTCCACTACAAAATAATAAAGATACTGCCTCTGAAAAAATTATATTTACTAGAATGTATAATTCAAACCACTTTCCATATATTTCCTTTTATATATTGCCAAACATAAAAATGCTCCCCTAATGTAACACCTGTTTCTAATTCATAATTTCTTTTTAAAATCTTATTTTAGACTTAATAATTCAGTATTTAAGTTCCTTATATATATATATATATATATATATATATATATATATATATATATAT
>JAPDSC010029182.1:18562-29670 GCA_026290005.1 Latrodectus geometricus | reverse complement strand
TATATATATATATATATATATATATATATATATATATATATATATATTAAATTACTAAAATTTATACATCATTAAAATTAAATTGTTCAGTGTCAAATATTTAAATTTGGATAGGATGATTGTATTGCTCTTCTTGTAATATAAATCAATTAAGGTATGTGATAAAACTTATTATGAAAAATAATAATTTTATATTTTTTAAATTTAGAAGCTGAGATCTTGGCATGTAAGCTTAAAGCTCTTGACTCATCTCCATCTACTAAGTTACGAAAAGGTTTATTATCAAAATCTCCTGGTTGCAGTTCTGTTATTAAAGATGTCAACATTCTACCCAATAATCAAATGTTACCAAGTAGTGGAGGTGCCAAACCTATCCCTTTAGATCAAATGAAGTGCAATATTTTAAAGTCTAATGTAAATGAAGAAAAGACTAAAAATAGTAAGTATTTATTAAAATCTTTTTGTTTTCACCAGAAAGTCAGTGTTAAAATTAGATTTATCACTTTTGAATTCTGTATTTTCAAAATATATATTAGAAAGTTTTTTCCAGAAATTTTGTCCATTTACATTACTTTCTATGAATGAATACATAGTTATTTATATGATAAAATAAGTAATCATATGTATTCATTTATGGAAATATTTACTGTGTAACAATAGTTGCATTTAAGGAAATATTAAAAGAATTAATGAGAAATATGTTTACCTCACTAAATTACACAAATATGCTTTTAATTTATTAAGTTAACTTTTTGTTAAATTTGTTAGGTCAAATGGTTATAGAAAAGGTAAATATCTTAAAAGGTATTCCAAAACAATTTAGCAAAGGTGCCATTTTAAAAAATTGCCAAGATGAGAAATTTCAAGTAATTTACACAGGCCTGGAATTATGGATTGCGATATTTGACTGAAAAGCACTTTCATACTATTAATCACAGTAAAATTCTAATTAGTTTTCTCTTTTTAAAGACCTTTGATAATTTTTTTTCAGTTTTATGGATGCTGTTATTACCAATCTTAAATGTAGGAGAAAATTATGAAAATGTGTCGGCACAATCCAATTTTTTTTTTTTTTTTTTTTAATTTCCTTTGTTTTGTTGGAATTCTGACACATATATTGTAATACAATCCAATTAATTTTTTTTTTTTTTTTTCTACTTCACAAAATTTTACGCCCGCCTGAAATATGATTTCTAGCTTAAAAAATATTGACTTAAATATTATAATTTTAATTTGCAATATTTGAAGTTAAAATTATGTTAATTTTCTTGTATCAGTTCTTGAAACATGATTGCATATAAAATCGTAAATAGCTGTCATAAAGATTTTTCCTGAATTTTGAATGCTTTAACACAACAATCATAAATTTAGGCGAGAAACCCTTCTGTTCAGAAGAAGAGGATTTACATCGCAGAAATAGCATGGAAAAACTCCACCTGTCATTAAATTTGAATCCATCCACTCCAGGCTGTGATTTGAAAGATGGGTAAATTAATATTGTAATAAGTAACTGTAGTCTATGAGAAATATCACTAAAAAAGAAGTACATTAATCAAATGTTAATTTTACAGAGAAACCTGTGATACATGTAGCAAAGCAAAGAAATGCTCACAAGTAAATCAAGAATTGCTTCTTGAGCCTATAGTAAGTGAACTATGTTTTACTTCTATAATTTATAAACTGTGTACCATTAAATGCTGACTACAAATGTTCTTTATTCATTAGTAAAAGTATAAAAGTTTATTAAGAAGTGTATTTTAACAAATAGCTTTAAAACATAATTTTACAATGGACTGAAAAATAAAATTTTAAAGCTACCATATTGATATGTAATTATAGTTTTTAATACATTTTCTATTGAAAGTTTAAGTATTGTTTTCTTTTTAGAATTTACCATCACCTTTGGAACCAAAAAAGGTTATGATGGAAGAAAATCACTTTTCACCATGGCATGTAGCCACAACCCACCCAGATACATACATTTTGCTGACCACAGAGTTATGACCAAATTTTTTTTTTATCTGTATGAAAACATTGTGATATATTTCATTTGTAAATGTAAAAAAAAAAAAGAAAGTTTTATCAATTGTATTACAGTTCCTCCAACGTAGGTTCATATGAATCAATTCTTTTGTATCTTAAATTGTTTCATTTTTAGAAAAATTCGTGATGTCATTGAGAGATTACAATTGTAACTATTTTTATTTCTTGATTTTATGACATTTTTCATAAATGGTTTGAATATGTATTAAATACTATTAAAAATACATGCATTGTATTTTATACCAGTGTTATTGTCTATCACATTCCAAGAAAAATATATTTATACAGAATATTTTGTGTAAGTGTCAGTGTGTTGAAAAAAATAAACTATATTTATACTAAATTGTATTTTTAATAAATTATATAAAAATAAAACATTTACATACATTACATACATATAAAGAAATAAAGCTTATTCTGAAGAATGGCTAAAGTAACAATTTTTATCACACCACATATCATACAATAAATATGACATTCAATTATGTAAATGTGTATAAAAAATTGATTAGACAGAACATATGAACACATAAAAAGCTATGATAAATACTCTAAGACGTAATACTGCTACAAATACTAATGCAGATTAAATACAAAAAACATTTGGAGAAAAAAAGATCACAATATTTTACTGCCTGATTGATTTTCGGTTTGGAAAACTTGCACCAAATTTCTTTTTCCCATATTCATTTACAATGCAAACATGCTGCAAATAAAGTAAAAAAAGTATTTACATATAAGATGTTTTTCAAACATAAATTTTATGATAGTTAATTACACATTACTTAACTTTATATAATTTTATCTTCAAGGATATTTATTTGTTAGTGTATATTCTTGGACATCACTTTAACTACTAGGATACTGTTACACAAAATATGTGGGGGAAGAATTGCTATTCAAGACTTGAACATCAATGGGAAATTAATACATCATACAGTTTCAGCATTATATATATGTATAAAATGAAATAAAAATCGAGTAATAGAGTGTATCATGACCACATCTTTACAACCAATTTATAAAGTACTTTGGCAAGCTTATTTAAATTAGTGATTTCTCAAAACGAAATCTCATCGAACTAGGTAGAAAGAGATCATATCACTTCTAGAACCATGGTTTGTTTGTAGCTGAACAATCATTTTTGCACGTGAGGGCTAATTAGATCAAGACCAATGGTTTACAGTGGATTCCGAATCACTACAAACCCAAGATGAGATTTGGAGTTGAACCAAAGACAAACTATTCAGCTACCGGCTTGAGTCACAATTATAAGCACATTTTATGGTTAGAATATAAATGACGCAGCCTGGTCTCTATACTAGAGGTATTTTCAGTATTGAACTTAAACAAGTTATATTCAGATTCTATAATTTAGCAACACCAGAAATTTATTTTAGAAACAGAAGAATGTAATTAAAATATACAATATAATGAAAGAGTATACTATGAAATTCTCAACTTTCTAAATGTTCAATCAAATATAATATAATGTTTTTGTGTAGTTTTGAAAATACACACTACCCCATGAATAAAAAATATATTTCCATTTAAATGCTTGCTAGGAATGAATTTAGCATTAGATAGTGTAAGAGTGCATTCTGCAATGAAATAAAAGAAAGATCTGTTGTACAGATCTTTCATCATTTGAAAAAGAACTTATTGTTCATTTAGAAGTGGCGTCAATATCGAAGACGTACATAGCAATGCAGGTGAGGCCTGGACTGAACATTACAGTTAAAGAGTTCATTACCGAATATAACAAATCTCAATGGATCATCTCTAGATCAGACATCAAACGTTTATTGCTAGCATGCACAAAAAAGAGTGGTTTTTTTCATAGGTACCCTGATTATGCACTCATTTCTGCCCGAAATTCAAAATTTCACTTGCAGTAATGTTGTGAAAGACAGTTTTGAAGATTGGGAACAAGTAATGCGGTTAGACTAATTACGTTGAATCTAATTACGCACTGACGAACAGCAACGAATTTGATCTTTAAGCAGCCATGAATTCATCTTCCTTTACTTGCACTGTGCAAGAATCTGGTGAAAATACACAATATAAATACCTAGATATATTAGTAGATATAGTGCACCCTGCAAGTTTTATTTTTACTCTGATGGATATATTTACAGTAATGTTACCTTATATCATGCCAGAAGTATTCAAAATTTGTTTGCTGAACATCAGTTTGACTTTCAAATATTTCCTTGGCCAGAGCTAAAGTTGGTTACATTTTTCCTGATATTTAAAGTTAATTAAAATGAGCAACAGCAACAATATGTAAAATTTGAAAAAGAGAAGCCCTTCTTACTTTTCAATATTCTTATGCAAGTTGAAAATTTAATTTAAAAATATGTACCAGCTCAACATATTAAAATATTAATGTAAACTATATAAGGATTTATGATTCTCTAGGAATGTTAATTTCTTATAATAATTAGAACAAATTTATTTAAAAGAATTATATATAAAATTTGAATTCTTAAAACTATTTAAGGATTTTAAAGCAATAAAAGACAATTTGCAAGGAAATTCTATATTCTTTTATAATGGCCTTATCAAAAATATTTAGATTATTTTGAAATAAAATGTATACTCACATCCACATCTCTAAAATATTCATTGTAATCTATAGCATATCCCACAACAAATTTATCTGGTACTTCAAATCCACAAACTAAAATCAATAACAATTATTAAATGCAAGTTCACTTGGATATGTTTTATGTTATTTTTGATAATTGTTTTATTTAAAATATACTTACAATCTGGTCGATATGAATTTCCAGCAGTACGTTTTACAATTAAGCTAAAATAAATGAAATGTCAGTATTTCAATAAATTAATGGCATATTTTAATAAAATTGCAAATTCAAATGTTATAAGTTTAACAATAAGCTTTTAATATATTTTGAAATACAATCACCAGAACAGAAATATAAAATAATCTGCATTTGTTAACGCCTCATTTCCAGATCTACTTATAAAACTTAGTTGAAATTTTCAGTCACTATTGAATCATATATATTACAAAAAAACCATGAAGAATGCACGAAGCTGGATATTTTTTTCTAAAGGCATTTAAAATTCAAAACGATGTAAATGCTGACAAAAATTTATTAAATTTCAAAACAATTCTTAAATTTGTAAAATTTAATAAAGCTTTTAATTATTATAATAATTTTTTATTATTATTACAATATGGATATTTTTAATTCATGCATGTTAAAATTCAAAAACTATTCTAAGACATTGATCCAGTATGCATTTCTAGTTAAATTGGCTTATTTCAATAAGATACTCTTATTGAGTCTTTTGATGTCAAGCCAAAGGCATTGCATAATTGCAATTGTTTTTAAAAGGAAGTTGTCAGTGTAAAGTGATTTGGGGAAAAAGCAATTTAAGAAATCAATAGTGAAATAGTAACTATTATCTTAATTAAAATTTATAAAATTTCGCACACATTTGATAATTACAAAATTTTATTCTAAAAATGCATTTTAATACATTATATTACAAACTCAAGTAATTTTCTATATACAAAAATTATAAAAGCATAAAATAATTTAAAGTGTAAAAATCTAGAAACACTTTAAGGTATAATATAAATATAAAAGCAAGTGTTTTATTGAAATTACTTAAAAGATTATTTAAATTATAAATTTATCAAACAAAGCACTTATTTGTACTTTTCTATTTTACATTTAAAAACTTTTGTTCATAAATTAACAATCCACACCAATTGCATAAATTTTTTCTAATTTAAGAAATATTCCAAATAATGTATGAAAAATTTCTTAAGTTATGAAATTCTGAAGTTTTTATTTATAAGAAAATTGAAAATATTTCCATAAATAACCTTTACATAGGTTTAAAAAATAAAGATATTTTATGCTTGACACAAAATAAAGCCCATAGTGTATATCTGCAAATATAAATTGTGTAATCTAATTATAATTTCAAATACAGAATTAGAATTTAAAAATATACAATTTAATATAATAGGTATGAAGTTAAATTTAATCAAAATATTTTATTAAAACAATTTTTTTTCATAAAAAATTAAATATTTTTCTAGCATAATTGCAACAAACATATTTACATAATTTAAATCCTGACTATGACTACATAATTTAATAAAACGTTAGAAATCTAATAAAATTACATATTAAAAAATTTTTTTTAAAAGTACCTAGCAACTTTTGCTGATTTTACATGGTATGCTTTTAAAAGCCTAAGAAGTTCTTTGATAGTGCGGCCAGTATCAATGATATCTTCAACAATTAGAACATTCTAAAATTAAAATACATATTAATTTACAAGTAATAAATATTGTAAGGATAAAATTTATAAGAATATTATTTATATAAAAAGATTTCAACAACAAGAAAGAGATTTAATATTTACACTTAAGGGAGGAATACTTACATAATTCGAGTATAAATGTGATTTAAACACTTTTTGGATTTACTTTAAGATTTATATAGTATTTAGATTATAATCTAAAAAGAATTTCAAAATTTATATGTTAAAAGTATTTTTACATAAAATATGGATATTCTGAGGAATGAAATATTTTTTTAATATCAGTAAGTCTTTCATAGTAAAATTAACACTGATTGAAATGTGGAAAGAAGTTGAATTAGAAAGTTTTTTTTACAATCATTAGAAAACATTTCTTATACATAAATATAATAAAGGTATCATGAACAGGAGGAATGAGTTCATTGTTGAATGATCCTCCTTCATTTAGTCAGTGCTAAAAGTATAGATTTTTCAGGATTTATTAATGATAACCAACTGGCTTATACAATATAAGATTATTAAAAAATGACATCAGGATGAATTGTGACTAATATACCATTTAATTTACACCCAATATAACTCATAACAGAAAGCAAGAAATGTTCTGGACAGAAACCTTTAGGTGAGATTATATCCACTGAAAAAAAATGTTCAACAAAATTCAATAATATTCAATGTGCTTAAGCCAATTTTAAGTAATCAAATATTATAAGATTGAAGCAATCTTTGGAGATAAAGTATCACATGCAGTGGGAAAACTTGTTTTAACAATTATTCTTTGGGCAGACTATAGCTAACTGTTCAATACATTTTTTCACATAAGTGTTCTCTTCATTTTTCATCTAGTATTCTTTCTACATCCTTTAATGAAATATAAAATTTAGTTTCCTAACTCTAAGTTTAATATACTAAAAACAATATAATAAATTATGAAACAAATATATTTTCATTTATGTTGTAAGCCTCAAATATTATGAGAAATTCCAATTGAAAATATCTCACTAAGATTTGATGTACATACTTTTACAATTTAGAATGCAATGTGAAATGAATAACAATATATAACCATAAATTATTTCTCTTAACATCACAAATAAAATTATAAAAAAAATGTTCTTTGTATAAATGTTTAAAACATTTTGGCAACAAATCTTTCATGTGAATGTATAGCCACCATGTGTGAAATTTAAATATTTATATATCTTTAATTTAAAATCAGCAAATGATAAACTAAGGTATGATAACAAAATCAGATACAAAATTGCATGAGTAATCTTTTATTACCAACTCTCTACTCATTTAAGCCAAATCACTCACTACCATTAATTTACAAGATAAACTAAATCTATATCAGTTTTAAGGAAGTTAATAAATGTGTTTAACAAATTCAATGTTTCCTAGACATTTAAAAAAAAAAACTTTTTATTCATAGCTGTGCCCATGATTGTATTGAAAGTAATCATTTCTACGCTAAAATGTTTCATTTGCAAAAGAGTACTATGGCTTATTTTTGAGAAAATTAAATTTATGTTAATGTTAAATAAGAAAATAGTACAGAATAAATACAAAGATAAATTTCAAATAAATATGAACGATAAATTTTAAATAAATTTTTTAAACTTGTATTTCTAAAAATGCTAAAGAACAATTGTAAAAAAGAATATATTCACATTAAGAAACTTTTACATTTATCGATACATTTATATAATGTAAAGCACTGTTTATATTAGAATTCATAGTACTTAAATTTTTGATTTTGTTTTAAAAAACAATAAAGAATAGACATTCAACAAAACTTTTAAATTAAAATAATATTTGTTTTTGTTTTAGAATATTCCATGCTTCTTTCACAAAATTTAAATATTACATAACTAACATTTATTAATTAAGTTAATAGCATTATTTTCAGAAAGAATTTAAAATTTGTTTTTGCTAATATGAATGATTCATTTTAAATTTTGATTTGCATTCCTCAAAATTATAAAAGATTCACATTAAGAGTTATTGCTGTAAAATGATAAATAAAATTATGGGTGATAAGGATCATACATTTTGATAATCAAAAAGTAAGCTTTTTATAAAATTTTTTTATAAATTTTAAGCAATATTTATTAGAGTGGTGAGAAAGCTCACTTTTCCTGTGAATGCGCTTAAATCATCAACACCAATGACTTGTACTTCCCCACTCAAATCCTCCTGAAATAAAATTCACATTAAATATACAATATAACAATCATATATTTAATTTAAATCTATATGTAATATAATTTTCAAAGAACTTTTAATAACACAATGAACAGCCTAATAAATAGAAGCTGTTGTAAGACTTCTTCTAAGCACCTATTGTACAATTTTTTAACGGGAAACCTTTTCAAAAATAGGACTGCATTCATAAGATGCAAGTGAGAAAATCTGGAAAACTTCAAAGTATCTACCCAAATAAGTATAAAAAGTCATTTGTCAATTACCTCATTTAATTTTTGAATTAAGTAAGAAAACACTTTGTATAAAAAAATTATAAGGAAATAGAGTAAATATTAAATTATAAAAGCTGTAGAAATCTTTCAAGTATTTGTTATAAAAATGGCATAATATGTGTGCAAACATTTTAGCTGATTTGAATGTTAAAATGAAACTAACATTTATAAATGCTGTACAATATTTATTTCAACAAATCATTATAAAAATTAGATGTAGAGATATAGATTATGAAAATTTTCAAATACACAAAGCTTTATCAATGTATAAAGTATCTATTAAAAAAAACACATATATATATATAATGCCTCAAAATATTTTATCAAAAGCAGTCTCTTAAAAATATTATTTCTAAAATTAAAATTTATCCTTAAGAAAAATTTAGAAATAGTTAACTTATTAATTCTCTTAATAAGTCTCATTAAATATAAATTTTACTTTTATTACTTAATAATACAAAAATAAGAAAAAATTAGTATAAAAAAAATATAATGGACAAATGATTAAAAGTAGATGGTATTATTAAAATATTTTATTAATTTTAGAAGATCTGAAATGCAGTTAACAAGTGAATCAAGAGATGAGAGAAACTTTCAATTCAAATTATTAAAAATATTTAATCAGAAAAAACATTCTTCGAAAATTCAAGTGCTGTAATGTATATAACTATATACAATACAGCACTCATCTTAATTGTAATGTTTAATTAATACTTTTTATAATAAAACTCATTGAACTATTAAATTTTCAATGATTCTTTACAAAACTTTTATAGTAAACAAAATAACTGCTTTTAATCCACAATAATAGTACCAAGTTATCTAGCAAACCAGCAAAAATATTACCAAGTTATCTAAAAGATTTATTTTAAAGTTGATTCCAAATGGATCATAAAAATATTAAACATAATGTCTTCAAATTTCCTCAATGAAAATTGTTTTGTAAAGATACTGATTTTTATATGATCAATTATCCATTCATACGTAGATAATTTAAATATAAAAATGATCTACACTGGTATATCAAACATTCTATAATTCTCCTCCAGAATTCATATTTTGAATGATATATCAATATGATATACATGTACACATTCATAAAATATTGTTTAAATAGGAATTACATTTTTCAAAAACAAAGTACCTAAATGTTTAAAAAATTTCAATAACTATAAATTAGATTAACAAAAATCATAATAAATAATGTGCACTTGTGATGTTTTATTAAGGGGTTATCAAATCCAATATTTCTTAAGTACTTTAGATGTATAACAATCACCAGCAGGTAAAGGAATATATTATTACCTTCTGAGACAAATACATTACAGTATTTGTCTCAGAAGATAATGTCTCGAAGACAATGCTACTTTAAAGTAAATTCTTATGCTGCTTTAAAGTTTTACTTTAAAATTACAGTCAAAGTAAAATATATTAATTGTGTATACTTCAAGCAGTTAACTGTTCTGTTTTCTATTACCAGCAAATTTATCTTTTTATATATTATCACTATGAAATCAGCCACTTTATGTGCAAAAGTCGCAAATAGAATAATACCTAACAATTATGAATGGTTTAATTGACATGGCACATAAACTTTAGCTATTACCTTGTAACTCTTTAGACGAATAAAATCCACAGAAATACGAATTGTATTACGTGTGGCATAATGGTTATATTTTTTTACTTGGTCAATCAAATCAGTAAAAAATTTGTAACCTCCTTTCAAGACGCACAGAGCATATATAGGCTCAGTTCCCATATCCTCAGCAATATCTTGGGCAAGCCTCTCGATTCTGTAATATACACATAAAATTACTATATATAAAATTAACAAATTCGATTTACACTTAAAAACTAATTTTAGTAGTTACTCATTTTTGAACATAAAGTTTTCACAATTTTAATTGAATGCAAAAATCACACACTGTGAATTTTATTTTAGAAATATTTATTTTGAAACAACTGTAATTTAAAAAAATCTTATAAACTTCTTAATGCATTTTTAAAATTCAATATTTTTATACCAACTTTCTATAAATAGAAAAATTACCTCGATACCATTAAAAATTTCTTTTTAAACTTTTCAATCAATTTTAATAGTAGTTATAAGCAAACACTTCTAAACGCTACTTTTCACATAATTCCACAATGACATTTATCTTTTCAACTATTTGTTGCTCACAATGAAATCTTTCAAAATATTAAAAAAGAGAATATAAATCTTAAATAAAGATCTGTTAACTTGAATCATCAGATCTGTTGCTTTTTAAATGAGTT
>JAPDSC010029180.1:12319-28307 GCA_026290005.1 Latrodectus geometricus | reverse complement strand
ATGAATTTCGGCATAGTATGATAAATGTTTACAAATTAATAATATGATATATTTTTAAAAAAATAATAATATCTATGAACATTCATATTTATTTGTCTTTAAGGATAATCGTAATATAATGAAATTCATTTATCATAAATAATAAATTATTAATAAATAATATATTAATAAATATTCATCATAAGTAATATGATGAAATTCATTTATTATTAATGAAGAATGAATTTCATCATACTATATGAATTTCGTCATATTATGCTAAAGAATATGATATATTTTTAAAAATAATAATATTTATGAACATTAATTATTTATTTGTTTTTTAGGATAACCCTAATATGATGAAATTTATTTATTATTTATGACGAATGAATTTCATCATATTATTATAAATAATATGGTGAAATTCATAAATAATATGAAATTTACGTGCCTATTATTATGAAACGGTATCTAGTATCAAATTTTCCTAATGGTTGTCATTTCGAAAACTCAACCTCAGCATTCCCAATAGATTTGTATGTGCAAATATTAATATCCTTCTCCCGTTGTTCATAAATCGCTGGATTCGAACTTGGGACATTCTATTCTGTAGAGATTAATAAAATAATAAATTATGGCATAGCAATATACTTGAATATTTTTTTTTAAAAAATTTAAGAATTAGACAAATGCGCCGCAATAAAACTCGAGAAACAAAATAACTAATATTCCGTCTATTCCATAAGATAGAAATAAAAGAAAATAAAGGTAGGACTATAATATTTATTTCTCAACGACTCGATCAATTTAAACATTAGATTATAAATATTTAATTTTGATATCAAGTGTTCCATTTTTCCTATGATGCATAAAGAATTGGACGTTGCAACTTGATCTCCGAACTCTTTTATTTTTTTCATTTTACTTTTACAGTTGGTTGGTATTCAATTGAAATAAAATAACTGATTTCAATCAGCAGATGAAATAGGGGAAAAGAAATAATTAGTAATAATTAGGTCAACCTGAAAACTAAACGATGCGTCAAAACAAATAACTGATACGATGAAATATAAGTCTTTGATTGAAAGTTTTGTAATTTTGAGCTGCATTCGCTTATATTTCCCGTTGAAAAAATATTTACTACTTTTTATGTCACAGATATAATTGTATGAGTTATAATATTAGAATAATTTAATAAATACGAACATGAATACATTAAAAAGTGTCGACTGAACTTTAAAGCTTCGCTTTGAAAACACAGTTAAAATACTTGGTTGTGGTTTAACTTGTATTACTTTGATATTTGGATTATATAGGTTCCTGATCGTTTATTTCTAATCAATATAAATGCAGCAATCGATCCGTAATTTTAATGTTATGTCAAATGACGAGGTTTATACCTCACTAGCAACTCTCGTTTCAAAAGTTATCCACCACGTCAATGGAGGAATACTAAAAACAATATGAAATCTTAACGTGTGTAGACCCTTTAAGCATGTTGGTCTTCAACTGTGTCAGGTATTGAACCCACTATCTTAGAAGCATTAAAATTACTCCGTTTCTTAAGTAGCTATTGCAACCCTGTTATTCAGAATTCCAAGCAATTAGAGAATTACATTTATTCTGAATATCATTTCTATCGATTGGAGGCATTTTTGTACAGTTAACCTCTTTTTCAGTTTAAACCATGTTTAAGTGTCAAAATCAGTCTATGAAATGATCTCTGTTTTTTAAAATTTACATGATTTAATGATAATGAGTAACCTAGTCGGTTAGGGCGTCGTTCTCATTATCAGAAGACAGTGAGTTCGATTCCCGACTTAACCGAAAATCCGTCGTGCTTATTAAAGGTGTCGTTTGGTGCATGTTAAATAGGACATGGTTGTAGTGTCCTCCAAGTGAAATGATATGTCTGCGGGTAATAGGGCAAGTATTAGAAGGGTTGTGTTTTTGATCTCTGATTCTAAATTGTGAAGACTCCTTACCTGTTGGCTTACGGGTAGAACCCAATTTTGGACTAGGTATAGGGAAGTGTCCTATTACAACATGCCTCATCAGTGAAAGGATAATTGACCATAAGAAATTCATTAAATGAATGAACCCTCTCAGCACGATGGTCTTCGTTTGGGTTAGGTATCAAACCCGCTACCTTCTGGTTTCGAGAACGACGTGAAGAAAAAGTTTTAATAGATGGCGCTGCCGCCAAATACTTGTTTAATTTGATGGAAAGAAGTACTTCCACTCTTTCGATGGAACTATAAATTCCTTTAGATTTCTCGAATATAATTGATTGTTTAGAATTAATGTAAATTAACTACTGTATACCTTTTGTGTTTATTAAAATTGCTTTTGTTATAACAAATGATCTTATTTATTTTCCCGAGTCGTACTTTGAAGGCACTTTTTTCGATTTTAGATTTATTCGAATTATTTAGATTAATCAATTAGATAATCTTTTTCAGACGTCTTGAAACCAGCGGACTCTGCATTGTTTTACGATGCTTTTTAAAATACATTTTAAAACCGATATCATACAGCGAGTGTTAAACTCTACGTAAATAAAACGGATGCATAGATCAGATTGGGGTAGAGTAAAAAACGTCCGTTTGATATAATTTTTTGTAATGTAGCATAAAAATAATAGTCCAGTGTAAAATTATCCCCCCCCCCATTATTTTGTGCACTCAATTAATTTCTGTAAATAAGCATAAATGTGCGTTTTCATAAACAGAGTGAAAGAACGCTTTCACCCCTAAATCTTACGGCGTTGCGTTGAACCGGCGTCTCCGCGAATAGAAAAAAAAAGTTGCGGATGTTGTCGCGTCACCGTAAAGGCGTACTCACTGCTTAGTAACTGCGGAATTTCACGGTGTGTTAAACATGTATCCTGTTAAATTAGACGGGGAGGAGAGGGGGCAAGATAGTAGTTAATTGGACGTAATTTAATATTCCGCAACCTCTCAACTCTACATGTCGCTTTATTTACTCACAAATGATTCGGATGAAGTTATACCGCTTTAAAGTTATCGTTTGGAAATATATTTTCACTCTTTAAGATATTTATAACGTTGAATAACGCCTAATGTTAAATTCGTTTTTAAATAATTTCGAGTATATTCCAAAGTAACTTGCTATTTTTTTAACCATAAAGTGGTTGTTTCTTTCGTTACACTTGAGATTATGTGTGCGTCACTTTATTGTCATTAAAATTGGTTAGTTAGTTACACAAATAATCATTTTCACCAATAATGTTGAACATACAATTGTGTCCACCCATCAAAAACAAGTCAATTTGTTAGTGGGATGAGCTTTTCAGTGAGCAGTTGGAAAGAAAATGTTGGCCCATATATTAGTGGGATTGGTTATTTTATATATTATTGGAGATATATCTCTCTCGATACCGCTATTAAAAAATAAATACTTATGAATCATTAAGTAGAGATAAATTTATTTCATGTAGCATGTAGAGCACATTAAATATTAATATTTGATTGTTTATGCGAGTAATAAATAAATCATAAATCCATTTTGTGTTAGTTTAAATCGGCAAGGATGATTTAAATGTTTTCATTTATTTTTTCGTATTTGTAAATTTAAGTGTGTAAGTTATTGCCGATGTATGCCGTCACAATCGAAAATGATTTTGCTAGTATGGTCTGTGAGATTGCACCATTTTATAACTGTATCGATTTCGCGTTTAATCGATACATTCTTCGCTATCGATAGAAAAGATAATTGATTTTGTTAGAGACCTTAGTCAACACAAATAAGTTGCTAGAAAATTGATGACACAACAAAATAATAAACATTTAACTATTGTTGTTGGATTGAATCATAACATTAATTCTTATCACAGCAATGATGTGAGCCCATGTCTGAAATACGGTTCCAGTTAAAGGACGTAAATCTAGCATCATTTACGCTGAGGAAATGAATATGGCATGTGTTGCCTTTACTTCTCTGGGAAGAATTCCAGGTACTGAGTAGATAGCACGGACTAGGAAATTATCCATTATCGTTTTCCCGTGCTCATCCCACCCACTCCTGATAGTGGACGACTTTTTTATTTTTAAGGGAATAAACAAAAAGAAAAAAAAAGTGAACTTATCACCATCCCAACAAGCTTGCAGAAAAAGGCTTCCTGTTGTTCTATTCGGGATCACGGAAAGGGAAGAAAGCCCCTTTCCATCGGGATGAGATAACCGCGGCGATTAGGACCCCGGATCGTGACACCTCGATTATAGATGGCTTTTTCGCAGTGTGTGGCCCTGTCCCCTACCCCCTCTGCCGGATCCCCAGATGGAATGGCACCAGGGGGTGCGACAAGGCCCTGCACATTGCGGATGCGCGTCGGCCTGCTAAACACCGTGACCCTCTTTTTTTTTTTTACTTAATTAGGCAGGAAAAAAAATAAGAGGACACTCCTGGGGACATGGACAAAAGCAAGCGATATTCCATCCTCGCCATTTTGTGGTGAGCAAGTGCGTTTTGAGATAATAAAAAACCATAACGATTCGTTGTGATTGGGAACTGACAATGGAAGTGATCGTTCTAATCAAAGTGAATGCAAATGGATATTCTTTTTTTCCCCTCTTTTTGTAACTCCTGGTCATCTCCTGGCTACTTCCATGAGTATATTCACTTGGGAAGAATAAAGTTAACCGTATCGGTTGTTATTATTAGTGACTGCGGTGATGTGGACAGTACTATTATCGGGTGACTGACTCATCCTTCCGGATTTGGGGCCAGTGAATCAGAAAAGGGCTATAATCTGTAATTAGATTGAGTACTAATGAATTCCCTCCAGAACGCTCTGGAATGTTTAGTCACTAGTACATAAATATGCGGTTAGTAGTCAGGAATAGGAATTTTTCTAGCTTCCATATATAAAAAAAATCTTTATTTTTATGATTGTTTTTCATTATCATCCTCCAAATAGCGGTAAAATCATTTCATTTTGTTTCCTCAATGGAACATTTTTATTTTATTTTTGGAATTTGCATACCATCTATCTTGACTCATTTATTCATCGAGTCATTTGCGTGGACTATTGGGTACTAAGAAATCAATTACTTTCCGCCAAGAAATATAATGAATTTCTAAAATGACACGTGACGATTGTGTAATTCCAAATAACCAAAAAATTTTAATCGCCAAGTGAGATCAAAATTATACCACTGTAGTGATGTCACACCATTGTAATGATGCCATCGAGTGTGTGCACTCAGTGGCTCTTTATTTCCCTCCAGTTGGCATATAACAGAAGATTAATTCTTCGCAATTCGACTAGTCTCGTGCTAGTTGACACGAACTTTGTAATCAGACGATTTTGTAAGACGATGTTCTAAAATTTTGTTCGACATTATATATTTGAAAATAAACATTATTATTTGTCAGACGTCTCAAATTTATTACATAAAAGAACACACGCAACACTGGAACTTCTACACCACATCTGTTATTAATTTTTTTTTAAATTTAAGTTATTATCTTCAGATAACAGTATAGATTTAGATAGAAAACTGCTATTGTGTTTATACAATAATATTCAATTGATTGTTTAAACAAAAGAATTGAAGTGAAATTAGTTTTTAGGAAGATTTATGTAAATAATGTAATTAAATGTAAATTTCGCTACTTGAAAAATAAAGTTTTACATTATTAGACGTAACCAAATTATGCATAGAAGAATATCTATTTACAAAGAACATAACCAACCATTAAAAGGAATCTGATAAACATACAATATATTATTAATAATATTTATTTAAGATTTAACGCTTGTTTAGAATTTTTGACCTAAAAAATTGTCGTGTAATTTATCTCTTTTCGAATCAAAGATAGTTCCTCATTAAATTTCCATTATCAAAAATGTTAAATCTGAGAATTATTCTTATTTCTCTTAAATAAATAACAATGCGGATACAATTTGCTTTTTAAACACCGCTCACAAATTGAAATCGGTAAAAAAGGAAATGCATTTCTTTAAGGATGCAAATGGATTTCGTTTTTCAACTCTTCGAATTGATTTACTTTTGTGCGACAATTAAACTTCGAAATTCATGAATTTGAAAAACTTCATAATTCATCAGATAACTATATGATTTTTTAACAAGATTAAGCTTTCTTTGAATCTTGTTATTTACATTTTGATAAAAATTAATTTATTTACCAGAATGTTTTTAGGAGTGATAATAATAAATCACTTCCTTCCGTGGTACCACTTTTACTTACAGTGATAAATACAGTTACACCGAACTAAAACTGAAATAAAATCTTAGAAAAAACTATTTTTTTTACTATTTACAATTGTTTCTTGAGGAAGTTTAACAAGTTCGACAAGGAAATATCTTGTTTCAGTTTCTTCGTACATTCCACCTTAAAACATTATTTCTCGGGATTGATAAGGGCCAGACGTGGAAATGTAGTAAAAGGGATGTTTTTATCAGACCCGGTGTGTGTCTCTGTCCGAGTGCGTTCCATTATCTGTGTATGTGATAAAGCTTCTTTGTGGTCTGCCAATTCAATTTTCTGCGGTTGTCTGCTATTTTTTCTCTCTCCCGTTATCTCATTCTTGATACTGAGATTGGCGACTTTTTTTTATACCTTCCTGAAACAGAAGATGCGTCTGGAGCACCCCAGCTGTTATTCCGGAGAAGCCTAATCAATGTCCCCCCCCCCTTGCAAATCCTAGGGGCTTCCTTGCCGACCCCTTCGCTGTCATTCTACAAAGGAAGGTACAAAGGAAGTTGAAAGCGTTTAACGCACAATGAAAGGAAGGAAAGGGGTTGGGGGAGGTTATAGGGATTTATAAGGGAGCTCCACCCCTCCCACCTCTTGTCCCCTAATGTGGGAGCTGTGTCGCGGAGTTGAATGGAAAATACTACTGTGCGAATGGCGTTTATATAGAATCCATTTAAAGGAGTGGTCTAAGGGTGCCCCTGGAGAGAATGAAGAGGGGAAGTCTTGAATAAATGATGAAAGGTGAAGACGTACTACCCGCTTAAACTGGCGACACAACATTGCCCAGTGTTATTAGGCTGTAATAATGCCCTCATTTTATCCAACGGGAGTTTGCATAGTGGAAATTTGACCACTCGGAACTGAACCTCTCTGTGATTGACGTAAAGAACCTGTTATTTGGTCCCTTTATACACCTTAAAAGATTTTGAACAAATACGCAAGGGGGAATGCATCAAAGCGTGGATTTGCTGCTCAATAGAACCATACAATGCCCCTTCTGCAATTGATATAATTAAAATATATTCAGAAACAAGGTTCCTTAATTTGGTATTAAGTTCAATAACTGTGACACATTGTAACAATCTTTTTCGAAGTGTTATATTACGCCATTGGAAGCAATTTATCAGGTTTTATTTGTTGTCGGTTTACTCTTACAGTTTAAAGTAGATTCTCAACCCTTATAAACATCCTAGTGGGTGACGAACCCATATGCGGAACTGAGGTCCAGAACGCTACACATTCTGTTACATGCTCGGTGAATTGTTAATATGTATTGGCTTTATTATGATTGAGTTATAAAGCCAATAATATAATGAAAGCCTTACAATAAAGCTAGTTTTAATAATAGGCTTTATTATTATAAAGCTCTTTTACTTGATATTCATACCCATTGTCGTTTTTTTTTTTCACAAACTAGGGAGAGTAGTAGCTCAGTAGCTTCCCGTAAAACCAACAAAATGAAGCATAGCATGCCACGGACAGTGACTGGTGGGTAGACCACATTCTCCTTCATTGGATTGCTGGAGTTTTATGGGTTGAGGATGTCTCTATTTTAATCTGTAGCGTCCAAAGTTCTTTCGCTGGTGTGGTGAGGAGGGTGCCAATTCAGGTGTCGACTTCGTCACCTGACTGTGTTTCAAACTTGTTACCCTTTGGTACAGTCCCGGGGGTCGCATGCGTCGCTATGTATGTATGTAGTCACAAGCAAGTCCGATCTTAAAGTTGTCCAGACGGTTAAATAAATCCTTTTCACGGTGATAATACAGAATTTATTTTGTACTTTAATTCGTATACTTGAATCTGAAATTTTTAATTTCATTAAATTTATTTAATGATGACGTATTGTAATAGGAGTTGAATGATGGGTCAAATATTTCTGCTCTGTTTGCACTGTAATTTAAAATCAGCCGCAAAATACCAGAGATTAAAACTAATTTTGTGTGTACTGACATTAAATATAAGCTTGTCATAAGTGTCCAAGATTACACTTAAAAAAGATGAACTCGTATAGCTTAAATTTCTTTGGATATTTAAAAAAACTAATCCATTTGAAAGTTTAGTTTTATTATTTAAATATATACTTCTTTCAAAAGAATCTTTAATGTGATTTTACTATTCAAGAGATAAAATAGTTAATCTGAGATAATAAAAAAAACTATCTATTATCAAGATTTTATTCTTATTTAAATTAATCCACCTTTTTAGCGATCTAGAAGCTTTACTAGTTACCATATGATAATTTCGCTGAATATCTGGGTTCGAGGGTATTAAGTAGTTTGGCGAAATCTATGAATATTGTTTGTGTAATGTGCATTTAATGAGAGCTCTTATAGAACTTTTTCTTTTTTTTAATCTTTTAATAATTCCAACCTTTATCAGGAACTTTAAACTTTTTTCGTCTGAAAAGGGGTCTTTTACATATTCACTTAACCAAAGCCAGGTCTTATCGAGATTTCGAGCCTTTGAAAGTAAATAAGAATCACAAAGTAAATCGAGATGCAGCATAATCAATCAATCAAGTCCGTCCTACGCTGTTACCGACGCAGCTTTATATTTTAATCTTACGGGAGAGAATAAAAAAAATAAAGTGAAAAAAAAGGGAAATTCCCGGAATTTTATTTTCCAGTCAGTATTTTCCTTCCCGCAGATTCACAAACTTTTTTTTTTTCTTTTTTATCCCCTTTGCTATGCATTTTCAAACAGATGGTAATTCCGTTATCTTCCTCTTTTAAAATTTAAAGGGAAATAAAAAATAAACACCAAGAGAAAACTTTTTTTTTCTCCTTTTTCTTTCGTCTTAGATGGCATCAAAAAAAAATTTTTTTTTTTTTTTGCTTATTTTGTGCGCCAAACTTCGCCAAATGATGGATTCGAATGTCTGTGCACTCACACATGCACCATTCACTGTCTCTGTGGAAAGTATATATATATAAATAAAATAAAAAAACAGGGGCATCGAATTCGATTTTTTTTTATTTAATTTTTGTTTATTCTGCCTTCTTTTTTTTTTTTTCTTAAAAGTTTTAAATTATAGGGCAATCGAAAAATTTTAAACGGAATACGGATCTCGTTCCTTTTCCCAAAATGGAACGGGGTGTGTAAAATAAGTGAAGGGTGTGTGGATATTGTTTTATTTCCAGGAGAAGGCCAAATAGACGGGAAGCAATACGATCCGGGGGGTGGGCAGCGAGAGGGATGAGGAGTGTCGTGAGTAAGTGACCGTATCCCTACAATTTTGTGACGCGAAATGTAAATAAATTCCTTTTAGGTATTCAGGAAAGCTGAATGTGTGTGTTTCTGTTTGAAAAAGAGATACAACTCATCAGATTTCTGAACCGAATGGCAACTTCGACCCCCAATGAAATTATTCCACCCCTCCTCGGAGAGGGTGAGTAACGGAGCGTTTTATTTTTCGCCCCTCCATGCTCTTATAGATGCAACATAAATTGACGTTATTTAAATTTTTATATAGAAGAATATTTTTCATCCGAAAACTGAGTTTTAACAGAATAAGCTAAACAATAATAAAATAATCTTCTGAAATATTTATTTTTATTTATTAATTCTTATATACTACCCGTATATATAAATATAGAGCAAAATCTTCACAATGTTTGTTCTTAATAAAAGAAAACTGAGAAAGTGGAAAAGATCAGTCTAAAAGTGAATAACTCGTAAACATTATTTACTTACATAATTAAAATGAAATATAAAAAGATTTAAATCATCCTTGCCGATTTAAACTGACTATAAAGAAGATGTTATGATTTATTTATTGCTTGCATAAACAATCAAATATTAATATTTAATGTGCTTTACATGCTACATGAAATAAATTTATCTTTACTGAATGATTCATAAGTATTTATTTTTTAATAGCAGTATCAAGAGAGACAAATCTCCAATAATATATAAAATAACCCATCCCACTAAGATATTGGCCAACATTTTCTTTCCAACTGCTCACTGAAGAGCTCATCCCGCTAACAAACTGACTTGTTTTTGATGAGTGGACGAAATTGTACATTCAACATTATTGGTGAAAACGATTATTTGTTGAACTCACACACCAATTATAAGTAAAATAGAGTGACGTACACAAGATCTCAACTGTAACGAAAAAAACAACCACTTTATGGTTAATAATGAGTGTGGTTAAATAAGGAAATAAAGTGATTTGAAATCTAGTGAACTCTTTTTTGGTAGTTGAAAAATTATGTACTATAAATGTGTACAATTATGTACAAAAACTATGTACAATCGTAAAATAAAAAAAAAGAAAAATGAGTTTCAACATTTCAGTTGTTTAGTTATTCCTTAAGATGTGCCCGAACAATGAACTTAGAATTTATTTCAGTAAAATACTACAATAAAATAACTTACGAATTATAACAAACAATAAGTTCTGTAAAAATATTTTTATATTCTATTTTTAGTAAATACTTTTCGGTAGTTAAAATGATTATAATATTTCAGTGAATTTTTGGATAAAGGTGTTTATTATTTCTAATTACATTATTATAACATTTTAAAGCAATAAAAGAATGTGCGGTATACTGTTTACCATTTTTAGGAATGACTTAATATCTCAGCGCTTTTTTTCGCGTATCCTTCTCAAATTTAATGTGTCTGATAGCCAAAACGTATTATTAAAACTCCATTCAAGATGCATTGTTTTTGTTCATGCCTTCTTATAACTGTAGGAAATTGGATTCGGACACATCTTCGTTTGATTGAGGACCGTACTACAGATATTAAATCTCTTACAGACGTTATAAAATAATCCACAAGTAAATTTCATGGTTAAATTGTGGCCATTGGTATTTATAAAAAGAAGCATGACTAAACAGGAATACTTTTCAATATCAGTTACAATTTTTTTTTATTTGGTATGTGGCCATGGTTGTATTTTGGGAATTGTATTGGCTTGGTGATTATTTTATAATGAATATTCGTATAGTTTACTGGTAGGTTGTCTAAACATAACATAACATATTACTTATTATGCGACATAAAGTTATCTTGCAGCAAATTAACTGTTATTTACAGTAATGGTTTGGATAAACAAATTTTTAATTACATTCCTGTGGTCATTTGAGCTCTGTTCATTTGATAACTGTCCCAGATCGTTGCCTAGCCACATTCTTTGGAGCCGAAGACATCCAGTTCGATTCTGGCTGTTGGAGAATGATAATTTCTGCTTATCTATTGGGATTTGTGCTTGGGATTTTTCGAGTTGTTTTCCTTGTGACATATGAGCAACTATCTATGGAAAAAAAGCTCCTAGTAGCCAAATAAGTATCATGGAAAGTGCTATTAGTTGTTCATATCAGTGTTTTTATTTTAAAAAAAAATGCACGGAGGACATGTTAAAAATAAGCCAACTCGCCAAGAGAATATCAAAAGTTAATGTACAAATCGACATTCACATAATAATACATTCCTTCTTATTTTCATTCCTTATTTCTCGTTCAAACACGTGTTCCGTTTTTTTTTTTTTTTCTAATTCTGTCCGTCTTGACGAGGTGGTTGCTCTCCGATCTTCATTATTTTGTGCCCCATTGGAGTTAAACAAATTTACATAAATCCAAAAGAGAGAGAACGACTTACCAGAAACAGAATGGCATGGCATGTTCATTAAATAACATTAACCATGGAAAAATAAATAGAAGGAGGTACGACATTAAGAGAGGGGCGTCTCTAAATTGCTGTGATTCCCCCCCCCCCGGTCCTTCATCTAATATTTTTTTTTTTTTTTATCTTTCGATTTCGTTTGTATGTTTAGTAGCTGAGGAAAATCTCGAGAAAGTAAAAACGTCTCCTTGCGCCTGGAGCGCTCAATTACGCAAGCGAAATGAAGAGATCTCGTTTCGGGGGATCAATTTGAGCCGTTTAAGATATTATTCGGCGGAGAACTGGTTCTCACAAAGAGATTCCTCTTTCTCCAAAGGATCCATTGTTGTTGTACTTGGGACCAGCCGGGGGAGAAGGAATAGAAAGTCGGAGGAATGTTTTGGAAAGGGCCGGCTTTAATTAAGCTGTCGAATTTCGTCAGTAAATCGTTCCGGGTGAAAACTGACCAAAAAATATCTGCCTGCACGCAGAATTTCTATAAATGGCTCGAATTGTCTTCCCCAGACAGATATTAATTGATGACTGCAATTATTCATTTATTACCTTTACGAAGTTCAAAACGTGCTTTGTTCTTTTTATTTTTTTCGTGGCCAATAAAATCAGCCAAACGATAATTTTATCTGGCCGTATTCAAAACAGGCGAAACAGAATTAATTTTTTGTGAATTTTGTTAATTCAAGTTCTGGGAATTCTTGAAAGATTTTGACTTATAGAGGTGTCCAGCATGAAAGATTGGTAATTGCATTTCGAAAATTTGGTAATTATTTGTTGTTCTGACAGCTGTGCTATTAACTTTTTGCCTCTTGCGTGAAATTATTTAGGCTTAAGAACTTAATTTTAATCAATTTAACTTTTTAAAAGCCATTGTTTTGGGCCACACTATCAATAAAATCAGCCAAATTTTCTTGACATCTTATAGGTGACGAATTAATTTCTGTAAATTCTATTACGTTTTGGGGATCTTGAAAGGTAGAGATGTCCAGTATAAAAGATAGATGATTACTTTCCGAAAATTTGTAATTATTATTTGTTTTGATAGTTTGTAGAGTTATCTTTTTCTTTTTCTAAAAGATAGCACTCCAAACTATTATCTTTTGAGTAAGATTATTTAAGTTTAAAAAAGGATAAGCGCTTAAGTTTAACTTCTTTAAAACCATTAATTTTTTATTTTTTATTTTGGAGCACGTGATCAATAAAACCAGCCCAATTTTTCTGACATGGGAGACATTTATTTCTGTTAATTTAAATTCTGAGATTCCTTGGGAGATTTTGATTTTAATTAAGATGTCGTCCATTTTGAATAATTGATAATCGTAGTTCTGGGAAGGTTAGTAATTACTGTTTGCTGTTATGTGCTGATATTTTTTACCTTTTGTGTAGATTATTATTTTATTAATTAATTTTTAATAATTTTGTAGACGTTTAAAAATTAATCTCGTGTAGATAATTTTTTAATATTAGAAGTTTAGAGTATATCAGAGAAAAATATACACATATTAACCACCATTCCATATTTTTTGCTGGTAAAACTATATTTAAAGGTGCCCCCTTGGCAAACGTGGGACTTTTGTTTGGCTACCGATTTTATTGGCGATTTTTGTTGCCCCAGAACAATCAATTGTTCTGTTGCAATCAGAATACGATTGGATTTTGTCGTTCTTGGCGATCAACGCAACCACAATTGGCGAGAATCAAGGGGGCACCATAAACTATAGGCTGACTTTTTTGCTAATATAAAAAATAGACAATAAACAAATTTAAATTTCATATATTGTAATTCAAAGTCGATTTTTAATGGCTAGAGTATTAAAAAACACGTGTTACAAATCATAAACGACAAAAATTCATGCATTTATTATAATTTAATGTTGGTTTCTAATTGAAAAGTCAAATAAGCAATTAATGGCGTATAAATCATCAATAATCATTTACGTTAATATTTTAGTGACTCTTATTCAAATGGACTTTATTTTAAAATTTGAATTGTTAACAGGATTTGTTCTGTAAATGTTCTAAAATCTTTGTGTTTATTCTACTCGCTGTGATACCCTATTCATCCTCATCTTGCGATAGGGATTTAAATCTGATCAAAGTCGTGACTGCATATAGGAAATGCATTGAGATACAAATTACTTTTGATCGCGATTTAATTTTAATCTGTTTCGCGAGCGTAATCCGAACGGAATATAAGATGAACCAAGATACATTATTAATGGGTTAAAGCTCTCACTAGCGTTGTCTTTGATGAAGATTGTATATAAAGGACGAAATATTTAATTAATAGCATCATAAAGACGAAATATTTAACTAACCACAGGGACAGGCAATAAATTTTAACATTTTTATAGTATTCAGAGGTTTTTGATGTAATCATAGGTTAGGTTAAATTATTGGAATAAGTTTTCGACTGCCTATTTCTGGTGACTGAAGTCGCTAAACACAACTGTCTACATAGAAATTTTGAATCACATCTTTGTGACGAGGTCGATACCTGTGCTGTCTCCTTCTGTTTATGCCATGTAACTAGAGCGGGGGAACGTTTTACGTCACTAGGCTGCTTATGTACGCCGGTCTGTGGCTGAAACCATACAACAGCAAATGGCAATTTCAACGAGATTTTGTTAACTCACATTGAACTCTGACTACAATTGCGCATGCGCCGTTTCTAACATAAGATATCAGAATATTGTAAATATCTGAGGACATTTAAGAGCGTGAAAAATATTTCTGTGTTTGAGTTCAAATGCCAAGTTTAATTTGTGTGTAGCTATAAAAATTATCATATTTCACCAAAGGCATCCTCTTGTGTTTAATGAGCACACTTTTATGGGTATATTATTGTATGTTGTTTGCTTTAAGAGATAAAGATGTTTTGATTTTACTCAGATTACTGTTACCGACATTTTGTCACTTCATCTTATCTCTTTCGTATACACTGAGAGTTTATTTATATTTATATTAATGCGAAAGGATTTTCTCTTTCAATTTTATAACCAATTTATCCAAACATTTTATCATTGATTTAAAATTATCAAACAGTGTTGCTAGCATGTTACGCTACTTTAAAATTTCGAATTTTAATTGAATGCAAGTATTTATCGGTACCATAAATAAATGTTCCATTTTTACTTGGAACTATAAAATTTAAGATTATTAAATCATTGCCGTTTTATGGAACCTTTCATAATATCCGGTTATTGTGTTTTAACAAAGTCTTGTAAAGATTTTATTTGTATTTCTGAGTCTCTTATCGTTATATAGAGATATATAACGATAAGACTCAGATATAAAAAATAATACCGACATAGGATCTTATTCTTATTATTTTATAGCAATTTTTATAGCTCAGTTTTATTTTTTTAAAAGTTCCATTTTTATTCTTTCATATACAATAATTTTTTTTTATAAAAACGTTTCGCATTGTGATTATCAAAATCAAAGAATTTTGAAGAATATTAAAAAATAAATGCTGCCTTAAACAAACGATTTCAAAACAAACGAATTTTTCCACTCAAGAATCACGACATCTGGCGGTAAAAATCGAAAATACGTGGAATCTTTTGATGTTCATTTTATCTGTACTTCTCATGCCCATTGATTGATAAAAATTTATAGTGCTTTTAAAGGCATTAACTCAGAAATTATTCTTATATCTTGAAATATTAATCAAAAGAAAAATAATTATAGTATGAATTTTTATTTATTTATTTATCTTATCATTATTCCCACAACTGAATATATGCGATGGGCAGACGATATTTATAAACCAAAATAAAACACTCCATTTCTAAATCGTAAACATTTGATGAATACTTATATTTTTTTTCCCTTTCGTCTTTGTACTATTAAAAAACTTCTTAAACTGTCGCCTTTTCAAAATCTTTCGAAAAGAAGCCCTACCAATGAAAACGTTCTATTTTTTAGGCGACATTTTTGTACCGAAAAACATTCTTTTGTGCTAATATCACGCAGAAACTGGCAATAATAACACCCGAATTTTTCATAAAAATAAGAAGACGGTTTGTGAGTGTGCTGGGCTTCCTTTTCTTATTGAAAACTAAGTAAGAAAGCGGCATTATTCGCGGGGTTTTTTTTTTTTTTTTTTTTTTTTTTTTTTTTTTTTTTTTTT
>JAPDSC010029180.1:0-12219 GCA_026290005.1 Latrodectus geometricus | reverse complement strand
TTTTTTTTTTTTTTTTTTTTTTTTTTTTTTTTTTTTTTTTTTCGCTGGGGAAAAAGCCACCTTGGCGGGAGAAACGGGCTGGTCGAAGCATTCACCTGCGCTTCCTATTGTGCGCCGGGTATCTTCCTCGTGGCGGGTGTGTGTGTGCGTGCAAAAAGACTGCATGGAAAATAGATGTAAAATAATAAATTGTGATAAATGCATTTCTAAAACTGCCAGAGCGATTTATCCATTATTATGTAAACCAGAAAGAAGAAACACTGTTTTTAAAAAAAGCAGTGTAGAGGTGAGCAGGATGTTCCGGGCAAACAGAGACAAATTGATTCTTTGGGGTTTTATTTTAGTGGGGTTTGTGTTTTGTGAGATACTCCCCCTCCCGTCCTTATTTTGAAGGAAAAGAAATTGGGAAATCAATATTGGCGTTGGGTTTTGGCAAAAGATTTTTCCGTTTTCTTGTTATTAATAGTGATGGGAATACAGCAAAATATTCGATTCTCTCAAATTTCGATAAAAAATTGTGTTATAAAAATTTTGTATCTTGGAATTTTAATTTTGTTAAGCATTCTAATTAATTTTTTCAATTAAAAAATTTAGATAATATACATTAATAAATGTCTAACAAAATCTTTGAATTTGATGAAAAATGAAAAATTTCTTCTACTTCTGCAAGTAAAATTCATCACACATATATATACAAAAACGTAACCTTATTATATGTAATTTTTCAATACACGTGTTGAGGTTTTTGAATAATATCTATTTTTACTTTGGATTATAGTGTGAAAAAAGCTTACTTTGGTTAATTACTTTTTTAGCGTAGCTATGCAGCTATTCATTACTTCGAATTAAATTAGTAAACATATTTATTCTAAATAAGAATTATTGGTGTGCTCATCATGGGCTGGTGTTGCCACTTTCCCCATCACTAATTCTTTCCGTTTTCAAGCGCATTACTATTTTGATTTACGGTCAAGTGACGAGATCGACATCTGAGCTCCGCGCTGAACTTCCACATTACATTAACGTATCAACATTGGGCTATAAGAAGTGTTAATGTTATATGGCGGCCACCAGGGGTTGGTCTTTCTAAGGTCACATTTTGCACACGAGTCTTTATTCTACTAAAACATGTGCTTATAAATGGATTCTGAACTACTACAAGCATGAGAATCGAACCCATGAAGTGGTGAGCTGAGGTCCAAGGCGCTAACCAGTTCAACTGGTAGCTCGACGATCTTTAGCGGAGTCAAATATCGAATTTTAAATTTTCTAGATATGAAAAGGTCATTTATTCCTTCCAAGTTATCGTCATCTCTTCTTATAGGCTCATGTTTGAATGATTGTAGAACCCGTAAAATCATAAAAATCGATCAAGTGCTAAAAATAAGTCCATGATTACTATTCTAATAATAAATAACGAAGTAACTGCCATACATCTCAAATGATGATGTTGGAAATAATTTAATGTATGATCTTTGAGTCGAATGTCAACGCGGTTTTTCTCTGTAAAACTGAAACCGTACTCCTACTTCGTATCCCCGCTTCTACTCTTAGAATGTTGCGGGGTTGATGTAATTGCTGAAGGCGATGTGTATCTTCAACAGGTTGATTTTATACAAACATTTTACTTCCTCCCCCACTCCCTGTCAGCATGAGAAAATTCTGGCTATTAATCTTTCCCCTGCTGCTCTTAAAACGCGTCGGTATTTCGGGGCGGCCGGGGATCTTTTAAATCCTGCGCCCCGGAATCAATAACTCTGTATGAATGATGGGGCGGCTTCATGTGTTTATTATTTGCCCTGTTCGTCCGCCCCGGCAAAAGACAATATCTCTCCGAATGTTATTAATATTGTTGTATTCGGAATGCGCGAGGTAGTTAATGACGGAGCGCCCCTCGTCTTGACAAGCAACTCAACCCCCCTCCCCTACCCCACCACCCCTACTGCAAACGAGTTGGTGAATGATAAATGCAAATCGTCTGGGGAAATTGACGACTTGTGTACTTTCCAGTCTTCCGAATGAATAGCTTTTATTTTAAGTACCCCCTCTTTAGCCGGGACGCGCAACTTAAAAAAAAAAAAAAAAAAAAAAAGGTTTTTTGTGTATGTCTAGAAAAATAGATTCGCCCTCCCATTATAGTTTCCCCAGTGTTTTGTTTCTTGTTAGAATATCAAGTACAGCCTTTGTGAATGGTTAGTTATGAATTCCATTTTTGCTTTACTGGATATTACTAGATTTTTCCTCGGACATATCATTTTCTTCGGTTATATAAAGATCCGCATTATCTTTCTTTCTCGGTAATTAGGAATCTCAGAAAATGCAGCGAAACATCATTTGTATTTTTTGTTGTTTTATATATTTATGCATTTATACTTCATTCCAACATAATTCCAGTTCTGTTCCTTGCCGTTTAACTCTAGAAAGATTTGGTTCATTCAGTACAAAAATTAGGCTACATAACCCTTCTCTGAATGTTTTCGTATTTTCCAGTTCTTTCACTCGTTTATAATAACTAAACAAATAACTCGCTAAATTTAAGTTATTGACGATACTCTTTTATTTCCAAAAATAATTTCACATCATACAATAAATTTATTTTATAGCATTACTTTGATTGGTATTATTTTATAAATTGGTTTTCTTGTAGAATTCGGAATATTTGAAATTTGTGTTATACGTCTTTCCATTTATACGTCATTAATATATATACGTCTTTTACTCTTTCCTTCTATGCTCCTTATACATCTTGCCATTTATATGTCTTTTACATCTTTACATTTATTCGTCTTTTAGATCTTTTTATTTATGCTTCTTTTACATCTTTCCATTTATATGTCTTTTACATCTTTCCATTTATGCGTCTTTTTTACATCTTTCCATTTATATGTCTTTTTTTTTTTTTTTTTTTTTTTTTTTTTTTTAAATAATCAATCATCCAGTATTATTTTTTAATATTTAATGCAAGAAGATTTTGTTTCTTCGGTTTTCCCGCTCAAAAGTACTCCACACTTAGTTACAGATATCGCTGTTGTCATTGATTTAACTTCTTTTGTTTATTCATTTATTTATTGGCCTGGAAATTTCTTTCGCAAGCTGTGTGAAATTAATTATATTATCCTAAAAAATCATAAATAAATAGATCTTAATTTATTTATTTTTAATATTTAGAAGCTAAGAACGTCTAAATCAGTTTTTAAAATACATTTAATAACATTTATTAAAATATTGAAGTCAACAAAAGACATAAATATAAGATAGATGCATATAACTGAAATTTTTTTTCTTTTTAAATAACTTTTATGTTACGAACAAAACTACAAACAGGTGACAGGTTTAAATTTATTATACTCTTTTATAAGTTAATATGTGAGAATTAAGAAAGTACAGGTTACCGCTATATATTCTTAATGATTAATCCTATTTTTGCACTGTTGTATAATTCTCTACTTTTTAGTAAATTGTAATACCTGTTGAAATTGATAAAACCTTATACGGTTAAGTAAAAGATAAAAATAAAAACTGCGCATGTTTATGACTTAATTCCAGATTCTAAGCTGAATTTTATTATTAATTACAAGAAATTTTTTTCTGATTTTTTCTAAAAAAAAGTGGTACAAAATACAAGAAAATACTAAATTTGTCAATAGCAAAATCCTAAAAGCTGAAAAAACCTTAATTGGCTACACCAAAATAAGAAACAGCAACCCTAAAATGTCCGTAGGGAGTGCCAGATTTGGCGCTTAATGTTTTTGGGGGAGGGGTATATCAAAGTTGTTCCTTTATCTCTATAAAAGAATATGTTATTTAAAAAAAATTTTAATCCGAAATTATTTTACAATTGAAGGATTTAATTTCTTTTATTAAACTAATAAATCCATTGGAATTAGAAAAGAAGGAATCTATTGAAGTTTTCTTTATTTAATTCCAAATATTGAGAGCCACTTCAAAATTAATTACAGCAAGAAAAAGTCCCTCAATTATCTTCTATATAAAAAATTATTTTTTTTAAAAGTGCAGTTCAACTGCTAAATTATTTTAGAATAGAATATACAGATGTCTCTTACCATGAGAGCACTGAATGAGGTTAATGGTACTGGGATAGTTACCGAGAAATTGTGTCTGTGGAATTTTCTTTATTTCTGTTGTATGCAGTCATTTTTAGGGTAAATGTAGGGTTGTATGCAATTTTTTTCTCCTTTTGAGCGGAAACCTCAGGATTTGGTCTCACACCCCAACATAATCTTAATGACCATTCCTTTTCTGTCCCATCTATTATTACGGGGCAGGAGTTTTCTTTAGTCCGTCTTTGTTCCTCGTCAGCCATTAAGATTCCCTTTATGATGGGTACCTTGTTTCTCTTTTCCACTGCACTTTCCTCCAAGGTTAACAGCCAATGAAAATCGGGATCTTTTCCTTTCCATAGCTGACTGTGTAAAGTTTCTTTTTTTTTTTAAGGGCTTGAAATAAACTAAATATTGATTTTTCTGTACATCAAGGCTGAATAGGTATTTTTATAGTCATTGTATGTGTGTGTGTATATATATATAATTTATATTTGATACGACACAATTGTAGTCGATTTATTTGAATATTTAATTCCTTTATTTTGTTAGTTTTTAAACACGAAGAATAAGTAAAATGACACAATGTCTAATTGGTTTTTTGCTGTAACAGCTCGGAATCGACTTTGAATTATCGATTTTATTCGAATTATACTTTCTGTGTAAATGATTACTATAAAACGATCAACTGAACCGAAATATTTAATATCTTATAATGGTCAAAAACGATATCGATTAAAAACATTTTAATTGATCAATTAAGAGGTTCAAAAACAACAAGAATGTTTTGCGAGTGGCTAAAGTGTGCTTTATCTACCATTAACCATAAATAAGGATCTTATATTGTGAGTCTAGGTCATATAGTTATTTTATAGAATATCAATAATATATCATAACGTTTATTATAAATTTAATATTATTAATTATCTTAATATTATAATGAAACAAATTTATGACAATTCAATGTAAAGAAGCATAATAAACTTGAGCTTATTCTAGAAAAATCCAAATATCCAACTGAAATTTTCCGGCAGAAAAAATTTAAATTTAATTGCTTATTTTATCAATTACTTTTCGTATGTTTTTAAGATTACAATGTTGTAATTTCTAAGTAATGTGTGAAGTCAATGTTTTAGAAACAATTTTTGGGAACCTTGTTTATATTTTCACCAAAGAGCTTATTAATAGTTCTAATATACACTTGATCCTTTGATGCTGTTGATACTTATAATTACCTTTTTAACGAAAATTCTTGTCATAAGGTTTATTAGTATATCGTATTCCTTCTTGAAAATGCAGCCTAAATTTACCAGTAAAAAAAGTCCATGTTCTTAAAGTAGCGTTTGAATTAAATGGCCACTGGTGATACAATTTCTTTCTTTTTTTTTTATTCAGTACTAGCTGTACCCGCCGGCGTTGCCCGTGCATTTAGAAAATGCAGATAAGTGAATAGCGCAGGAATAGTAGTGTAGGACACGTAGACTGTCTCTCTCTCTTCCCCCCCCCCCCCCACACAACATTCCCCGTCGATAAAAAGGAACAATATATCCTAAATATTTTAAACGGAAAATTTTCCAAAAGATGGTCGCCAGAATTGTTTCTCAAAAGGAGCTGGTACAACCCCGGAATCAGCTATCGGCGAGCAGCGATCTCGAGAAGAAGTTTTATAAATAATTTTTTTAAAATTTTTCTAATTCAAAAATCGAAAATCGGGCTTCGAGGTCTGGTGGCCAGCCCCCTTGTGCTTCCGTGTAAAAAATTCCAGGTCCCTGCGTTTGATAGATTTGGCTGGAGAGCTCGGTCAGACAAACGGACAGACACATTACACTTGCTTTTATTATTATAGATTTCTCAAAAATATTTATAAGTTAATGCAAAAGATTTTAGTCCATTACAGTTAAATAATAACTGTTGGAGAATTAGCACTAATGGTGTATTAGAAACTTTTATCAACGTTAAAAATATTCATTAAAACATGGAGATTTTTATGGCTTGGGCACCATTGACAGATCATCTGATAGCTGATTGGTTAAGATCTTGCTTTGTAAGTTCATACGCAATGAGCAAAAAGGCAGGCAAAAACAGGTGGCTATGTCTTGAACAACCTTTAAATCTTAATGCTCTCAAACTGTAAAATTTAAGTCAGGTACAGTTTGAAGGGAGGCTAAGCTTCACCCTGGGTTGTAGTGCCTATAATGAACAATAATAAAGATAATATTAGGTTGGAGAAAAAGAAATCCATTATTTTTGCGTGAACTTTTTGTAACTTCTTTCAGATTCGCTTTGTAAAAAGGTTTAAAACAGTTTTCATGTAGATTTTTAGGTCTTGTGCGAAGCTACGACTGCTGACATGCTGTCAAGTTTGATAATTTTTGATATTTTATAGACATTCTCGACGATGTTGTATCCATGCGAGGAGCATCTTTAGCATCCAAATACCCAAACGGAATCGACGAAACCAAAATTGTGCGTAACTGGTTGTTACAGTCATATATAGCACGATAAACACCTTTCACAATTTTAGCCACCCGGCTATCTTTTTCGCCGTTACAAGATAAAAACGAAAATGTATCGAATTTTATGTTTGTTGTCTTCTATTTTTAAAACATTGTACTCATAACTGAATTAATCAAACAAAAAACTGCAAGAGAATATTTTAGTGTCAAATGTTACCTTTCCAATGAGCATAAATTTGAAATTGTTTGATAGATACCTCACGAGATAGCGATCATTACAGACGTCTACCGAAAAAATAATGGATAACTTTTTCCCCAACCTAATATAATATTCAAATACATTTAATTTTAAATTGATATTTTTAACTACAAACAAAACAATAAGGAATGATTTTTCGCTCTGCCTAACGTTACAGCCACACAATTTGAAAGACATTATATCCGTGTACAACCCCTAGTCTTGCAATGGATGATTCCAAAACTTTTAAACGCTCTTCTTGAAAACTCTAAAATAACTTTTCGTCTTGAAATAAGCCAGAAAGAATCCGAAATCTTTTTCGTTCGTAAATTTTAATCTCTGAATTGCAAAAGGGGACGATCAAAGATGCACGCTATGGATATAATGGAGAAGACCCTAACACCGCTCTTAATTCGCAAACACCATTAGTTCCTGGGATTGTGATGAAATATTCAGAAACCGTTCCTTGAAGATAGGAAGCTGGCCTAATCCTCTCGCTCTTCCCGGCGTTCCCTTTGTAGTTTCGTCCCAGGGACGGAAATTAATGCAATATTAAATGGCATTTATTGCGTCAAAACTGACGCAGCCTCCTTAAAACGACGCTGCTTCGAAATAAAAGCAAACAAGATATTATCTCCACTCAGTCTCCTGTGGTCATGGTCTTGATTGTCTCGCGCGCCATCGATTGGATTTTCCAATTAGAATAAAGAGATTTAAAGGATTTCGCTTATAGAGGAAGGGATGATAAAGGAAAATAGTTTCAGGTGCAAGAGCACCGGGAGACACACGGGGATTGGTGCATTAACTCGCTGAGTACTCAGTACCCATGATATATGCACATGTGAGTTGTTTTTCTGGTGATGTTATAACCTGGAACTTTTTCACCTTTTTAGTTGTTAGTTTACTTACTTTAACTTGAAGTTGTTCATTTTGCATGTTCTTTAGCAGTGCTTCTAAGACTTAATTAATACGTTCCCATTCTTATGAGTTTTCATATGCTTGCAAAGCGGGAAATTCGGTGTTGATTTGAGTTTGATAGGTTTTTATTGACATGTAAGAGGAGAGCTTTTTACCCATAAATCTAGACGTCTACAGTTGGTTATTTGCATATGACATCATTAGGTCAGAAAATAAATATATATGTTCCAAAATCAATAATTTTGGTTTTTATACACATGTATAACGAGAATCTCACCATCATGGTTCTTTATATACACGTACAAAAGAAGTTTTGTTATTGGTTACTTATATATGACGTTATTAAATCAAATAGAACAAAAAAAAAGACATTTAAATCGTCCTTGCCGATTGAAACTAAGTATAAAGTGGGTGTTATGATTTATTTATTGCTTGCATAAACAATCAAATTAATGTGCTCTACATGCTACATGAAATAAATTTATCTTTACTTATTGATTAATAAGTATTTAATTTTAATAGCGGTATCAAGAGAGACAATTCTCCAATAATATATAAAATAACCCATCCCACTAAGATATTGGCCAACATTTTCTTTCCAACTGCTCACTGAAGAACTCATCCCACTGATAAATTTGTTTGTTTTTGATAGGTGGTCAAAATTGTACATTCAACGTTATTGGTGAAAACGATTTGTTGTTTAACTCACAGATCAATTATAAGTAAAATAAACTGACGTACACACGATCTCAACTGTAACGAAAGAAACAACCACTTAATGGTTAATAAATTTTAAACTTCAAGAGAGTTTCAATGCATTTAATACGAGAATATTTGTCATGGGTTTCTATACAAACATAAAACGGAATTTTAGTTATATGGGTTCTTTTGTATTAGGGAAACCAGAGATTTACATTTGATTTTTTGCATATGAAATTAAATTTAGTGATAGCATAAATGTTTTTTAATATTTAAAACAAAATTTATACATATATAATGTAAATTTATGTTTTTTATATGCACTCCAAATCGTAGTTCTATTATTGAATACTACATGGGACATCATTTGGTCTTAGGAATATAAATTATTTTTAAGAGCGGCAATGAATAGAATATAAACAATGATTTACTACGTAAAATGTAGTTTTATTTATAAAAAAATCGTTCAAAAACCGTTCATTCAAAATTATGTAAATACATATTTTTTTCTTAAATAGATTTCTTTAATTAATAAATATTCTAGTAAAATTTTCGTTTTCATTTAGAACGATCTATGTCTTTCTTCGAGTAATATTTTAGTGTTTATGTATTTCCGATATTTTAAACCATTTTTGTTTGTCCGAAAGAATTTAAGTTACCGAGAGTGGATTATCTATTTATTTGAGCAGAAAAAAATATATTGGCTTTCTACAAACTCTACTTTCAAGTTGCTCTATAAACATTATGGGACTGTAGCATATTTGTGTTAACGCATCACAAAAGAGACTGCTCAACTCTCACCCACAGGTTCTCGCATTCCAATTCTGCGGTTACAGCTAGAACGAAGCTACGATCATCCAGTCCCTTTTGTTCGCCCGAAGCCCGTGCTTCGAATATCAAGTGCAAGCTTTTTGAAGAAAAAAAATAGAAAAAAGAAATCTGGTGTTTAGCTAACTTTCGCCACTTTAACTTGGCATTGAAGACGTTTCTTTTTTAACTCTGCATCAGACGCTCTCTCCCCAAATGACCATCCCTTCTGGAAAAAAATAAATAAATAAAAGAAAGAAATCGTACAACCGTCATTTACAGCTTCTTTTGTTCCATTTGGTTTGGGACCTTCTATTTCTTGCTAACAAAAGAAAACACTGGTGAAAAGAATCGAATACAGGATTCCTTTGATGTGCCTTGTACGTCGGAAAAAATTATAAAGCACGCACCAAAAATTAACTACGATTTTTAATGGTTCATCCTTTTATCCATTTCGTTTCATTGAAGTAGAGTCGGACTTTTGCTGTTTGCTATAACGACGTTAACTATCAGTTTTTACGCTTTGTCCGTCGTTTCTATTCTTTTTTTACTATTAATGATGTAGTTTTTCATAAGATTTTTCGAGAAAAATGCTGACAATGAAGAATTATCCTTATAAATAAATGTGTGCATATTAAGACTATTTTGACGAAAAGCAATTCGCACTTCAATTTTTACTTGTTTGGTATTAGAAGTAAAACGAATAGGTAATCGAATTTCCTTCACACGATTATTTTAATTTTTGGTTGCTTTGAATAGATTTATATATAAATACAACAAATTTTAACTATGAATGTTGCTAAAATATTTCACATTTTATGCCATAAAATTATAGATTCGTTGAAGTCTTATGAACGTTGAAATATGTCGTATTTTTTTTAAATCAAATTTAAATTACAGAATTTATATTAGATTGAGGAAAAAGAAATCCATTATTTTTACGTGAACTTTATGTAACTTCTTTTGGATTCACTTTGTAAAAAGGTTTAAAACAGCTTTCATGTAGATTTTTAGGTCTTGCGCGTTACGACTGCTGACATGCGGTTAACTTCGATCATTTTTGATATTTTATAGACATTTTCGACGATGCTGTATCCACATGCGAGGTGCATCTCTAACATCAAAAATACCCAAACGGAATCGACGAAACAAAAATTGTACGTAACTGGTTGTTACAGTCTTATATAAGGACGATAAACACCTTTCACAATTTTAGCCACCCGGCTATCTTTTTCGCCGTTACAAGAGAAAAACGAAAATGTATCGAATTTTCTGTTTGTTGTCTTCCATTTTTAAAACCTTGTACTCGTAACTGAATTATTCAAACAAAAAACCGCAAGAGGATATTTTAGTGTCAAATGTCACCTTTCCAACGAGCATAAATCTGAAATTGTTTGATAGATACCTCACGAGATAGCGATCACTACAGCCGTCTACCGAAAAAATAATGGATTACTTTTTCCCCAACCTAATATTTATATGGGAATTCCTCGGGAATTGTAAGATACTGTGAAAAATAATACGTCACAAGTCGCAAATAGAACTTCAAATGCTCATCGTATTTCCTTAGCATTAAGTGCTTATGCACAGTATATAAAACAATGTGGTTGATGACCATCAAGTCATTGTTTATTTTTGGCAAATAAGAACAAGACGAATAAATTTAAAGCATGTTCGTACTATACAATGACGGAAAATGAAACGGTTGGAAAACGAAAGGGAATAATTTAAAAAAAGAATTTATTTTGATGTTTATATTTCTATTTTAGAAATGATTGCAACGTCTAAATAGAAAGAGAACAATTATATTTTGAATTTTTGTGGATTTATGAAAGTATTTTCAAATTTAATGTTGGATATTTAGATCTAAATAGTTTCGCACAAAAAAAAAACTAAATAATTATGTAATAATGTTGTTTGCGTTGATAAACATTTCAAAAAAGCATTTTTGTTTTAAACTTAATTTATATGAAATATAAATATGCATTATTTCAAATGTATATACATTCAACTGAACTGCATTTATTTGCCATTCATGGTAAATAATTACTCTTTCATGTTTCTCAAAACTAGAAAACATTCTTATTCTTTTTGATCAATAGACATCAATTTTGATATAATTTTTTTAAAAAGTAATAATAATATCACAATATCCATTTTTAATTATAATAAACTTTGGTTCCTTTGGAATTTTCGATTAAAATAACATTCTTTGCCTTTATAAAAAAAAGAATATTAATAAAAAATAACTATCAAATCATTATTATTATGAAAATATAGTTAATTATTGTAAGAATGTAGAATTTCATAAAAATAGGTATTGACAAAATAATCTTATTCGTTTGTTTTAAAATATTTACGTTTTTATTCAATGTAGAACCTGTTCTGAATGTTAATATAATAATGTTGTAGTTAAAAAATATAAACTTATTCATTTATAAGCAAATCTTCTAATGCAGACAACTCCTGCCATTCCCGTTGAATTAGAAATGAAGCCCCCACATATTTGCCGACAGCCCTGTCAAATGTGCTATTAAATAATCAGCGCTGAACTAACGTCGTTGCTTTGCCTATTACTATTCTATGCAAATTAGTTAAAAGGCTCGCTCGCATTAGATCCAGTCAACTTCTCGTCCCCGTGAATATCTGTCGACAGATTAAATCCATTCTCTCCAATTAGTTTTGGAATAACCTTGCCCGAGAAATATAAATTGTGCCAAAGCTTCTCTCGGCAGTTTATTTTCCAATTGTGTGTGTGTGTGTGGATTACGCAACAGTAGCGAATTCTATACACTATGATGTGTTAAAAGATTATTTAATTTAAGTCCTTGAAAAGTCTGGCGGTTGTTTGATTTGGCGAGAATTAGTTTTGAGAAAAATGTTTTCCTATTATATGGTTTTTCGGTAAATAGAATTTCAATTATATTCCTCCTTGTTGTTAAAAGACGCGAAATGACCTAGATGGCATTGTTTAAGATATAGATGGAGTTTTTGAATTATGAAATTATTATTTTCTGGTTTTTATTTAATGGATTTTCCC
>JAPDSC010029177.1:0-10951 GCA_026290005.1 Latrodectus geometricus | reverse complement strand
TTTATTTTTCTTTAAATAAGGAGGTAGTTGATCTTTCCATTAAAAAAATGCTATTCCGAGGTTGAATTATAGAAAATAGAAACTTATATTTATAAATAATAAAAACTATATGAAATACTAAATGAAATTCAGAATACTCAAGGTTAAACCTCATGAGTAAAAATATTAAAAAAGTTTTAAAATATCTTTTAAATATAGGATATAAATATCATTCTTTGAAAGAATAGAAGTGAAAAAAACTTATAAAATCAACATATCCAACGATAACTGAAACGAAAAGGATAAGGAAATAGTTACTTATTTATGCCAGGATTTTTCCCGTAACTTTAGATATTTATCTGAAGTTTTCCAAAGTATTTTTCAATAGATTTAAATATTTTTTACAAGGAGTAATCAGATTACTTAAGCTGTTGTTATGCGATTGCCATAAGCGGTGCTGTGACTGTTAGTGGAGTTATTCTGTACACAAGCATAAAAAAGATATATGCTAGAAAACTCTTACGGAATGAAAAGGACAAATGTGCTTCCAGTAAGCAAACTCTGTGACCAATTGTTTGACATTTGTTGATTCGAACTTAGAGCCTGCAATTTCTCAAAGAGCACTTCCTATTTCTTGTTAGTGTTGTTTTTATTAATAACACTTGGTGAAATCAAGACCACAGCTTCTCAACCCGAGGGTGGAAATACGACTTTAGCTCATAGATGGCAGCACCATCTGGATCTTCAAATTTAGAGATAGGAAGCCAAAGAGGACCCAAGTCCTGGCTCCTATATATGCTAGAGAGATATTACTAGAGAGAGTCTAGAGGCTCCTATATAGGCTCCTATATAGAGCTAACGCTCCCAGAAGTATTAATTTGGAATGGGTACATAGAGGAAATTACGACCATGACATAGTTTAAGAGCCCCAATCGCCATTAGTGAACACGACGGATCTTATGTTAAGCTGGGATATGAACTCACTACCTTCCGCTAATGAGAACGACGTCCTCACGAATCTCAGCATTTCTTAGTTATCATCTATCACTAGGCATTGCCCGAGCCTTTTAAAGAAATATGATACCGCTTCACGAATAGCTGAAACTAGTTCTGGGATATTTAAAAATCTGCGTCAATATATCTATTTGATAAATGTGTTAGAGATGGTAAATTCATACGTAAATTCTGATATCCATATTTATTTAAGACAGGTGAATATTTTGATGGGCCCTAAACTTGGATTTTATAGTCCTATTTTATAGCTGAATTGACAGGAAAATATAAGAGGAGAAATTGATGATTATGCAATTTAGATAAGGCAGCTGAAGTTTAAGAAGTCAAACATTTCATGATGCTAGCTTCTAACTAGCATAACTAATTTGAAATCTAACCAACTACACTAATCATGAAATTGATTATTAACATTGATTAATTTATTTAAATGGTTTTCTTTGCACATTGAAAAAAAAAGCGAATAATAAAAGCTAATTTTTTTAAGACACACACAAATAATTCACAATACTTTTGGTTTTGACCTAGATAAAGATTTTGTATAAAATGCTTCCTTTTGTGAACTATAGAAAAACGTTTCTTCAAAGTGTCTTTTGCTTTGAGAGAATCATGATTGGACGTCTGTTCTCATTGTAAAATTAACTTTCTTTTTATTTATGTATACATAAAAACTTCTATCTATTTCAAAGGCTTGAAATTGTCAGTATCTATCATAATAGAATAGAATATATATAATATATATCATAAGAAATATACTATTTATTCACAATTCAAATAGATACTATTTATTCACAATTCAAAATGAATTCCTTTATATTATAGATATATTTTTTATATGAATATAGTCTGAAAACAAAATATTATGATATTCTATAGATACTGACAATTTTATTGACAATTAAAATAGATAATTATTTACATTGTAAGTAACACATTTAAATAAATTATGGTAATACTCTGCTATGATATCGTATAATGTTATAGTTAGAATTAATTGAAATAATTTGATTTATTGCTTTAAAATCACTTTTTGCACATGAAGTATTGGAGAACTATTTGATTGGGAGCCACAATTTAAAGTGAATTTGGAATAACTAAAACATCCACGAGAGATGTAAAAAAGTCAAGCAAGGTAATCTTTATTTTCTGTTTCAAAATTATATTTCTCAGAACACATTATTTTATTTTTTCATTGAAGGAAAGTATTGCATTAGTGCTTTCCTTAAGAAAAAAGTACATCAGTCATGAGCAACTCAGCTATTTCTTTTTCATTTGATTGTTGCATAATCTTATTTTTTCTTGCTGGATGTCTGAAAGATTTTTTTCCCTTTATTACTTTCTTAATTACTTTCATAATTTATTCTTCTTAATTGTTACTTTCTTTATAATCCTCTGATACTTCTTTCACATAAATTAATCTGAATCTTTATTAAAAAAGTTGAGGAAAAATTTCTCATCTCTTTGTTAAGAATGGTCTTATTTGTCAGAGTTCAAGTAGAAGTTACTAATCTTTACTCAAGTTATCTGCTAAATATTCTTTGCTTTTTTTCAGTTACAGTGGTACTTTAACAAAACTAGAATGTCGAAATGTCCAAGATATTGTTTCTTTTTAAAATCATTCCATCCATAGATTAAAAATACATTGCACACAGAATGTCAATTGTTTAAGGTCGTTTAAACTTTGATCATTCTTTGCAATAATATTTAATGATATTTGCACTCAAATCTGTAGTTATTCATGGATTATAAAATACAAATTGGAAATGGCAGGAGAATTCCTGAAAAAAGATCCAGGATTTCAAAGTGAGAATAATTAGAATAATGGTTATTATTGTCGAATTAACCCAATTTTAGAATTTAATAATTCTGCAGTAATTGCAGGTCTCTCACTTTCAAAACAAACAAAACATTAAATCAAAAATCTGATAAAAAAAAAAACCCAAGAAAGATGTATAAACTTCTTAAAAAGAGATATTTGTAAATCAAATATTCGTAAAAAACCAGCGTGTTTACTACATTAACATGATTATTCTTTACTTTGATAATTTTTAATATAATGTCTTGTGAATGTTCTATGGATTATATAGAATTTATTACCATCTTCCTATTTCCGGAATCCATTCTTATAATTTTTGGGAAATTTAAATCTTGCGCGATGAAGACTATATTCAGAATTTTTCATTTTTTATTTTGCACGAATTCGTAAAAGAATGCAAAATTGTGTTTTATTTATAAATTCAAATGAATAAACACATTATAAAGGAAAATGTTTTTTGTAAAATAAAATTAAAAACGATTACATTTTTTATATCTTTATAATGCAACAGTGTACAATATTTTGAAATATAAGATGGAGTTTTATGAGATTAAATTTAATAGAAGTACAAAGAAGTAAATAATACAATGAAACATTACTTATAATATAACAAAAAAATATCAAAATGATTTAAACAATTATTTTTATGATTGATTTTTTATTGATAAAATTTTAATTTATATTATTACTAAATTTAGTGATATATTTATATTAATATAAATTATATATATAAATATTAAATACATCATATTTATATTTATAAAAGTTATATAAATATAATGGAGTTTTTCCCTTTTCAATAAATGAGTTTGTCTATTTTTAAATGAGTTCAAAATCAAATACGTAACTTAATTAAATTTCTTTTCTATTGTTTGTTTTTTTATTTGCTAATTATTATAGTGTAATTAATTAGTTTGTAAAGACATTTATTTATGGTTAAATCATAAATTATTATAATTGGCTCTTTTATCAATTATAATCTATATTTTAATACAGATAATAATTCTATATATAAATATTCTAATGAAACTTGGAATGATATATATTTTGTTCATGAAAACACAATAAGTAATACTTCTAAAAAAATGAATTAATTTTATTTATAAATTTCTTATAGAAACAATTCTTATTTATTTAATATTGATTGGGCAATTTTTTTCATTAATTATGTAAAGAGCTAAATAATATAATATGTTTATAAATAAATGAATATTCGCTTTCATAAAAAAAAAATAGCCGTTAGATTTTTTGAGTATAAAAAGTTACATTTGTTTGAAATTCCGTAAGCAACTTATGTATCATTCAAATGGATTTCTTCAAAGTGATTGAAATCTTTCTATCATTCAAGCTAACTAAAATCATTACCATTTCCGATCAAGATGGGAAAAACATCCAAAAAATTGCTTTCTCACCTGTTTTTGCTTCATTTTGATGTATGATGTCATGAGCTTTATTTTGCATTGACGTTTTTCTGATTTGTTGTATCAATCATTTTCCTATCAAATCTTAACAGGGTATATATAACGAGAAAATATTTGCAGTTTTTTATTCGGAGAAAAATAACATAAAGTAAAGAGTACGGTAAGAAATATGAGAAAAAAATGCTTCATAATTTTAAAGTAAAAATCATTTTATATCAAATATTTTTAAAAATAGCACATAGCTCAATTTTTTACAGCTACATAATTACATTTTTTTTCAAAGTATTGTATTTTTTTTTTTTTTTTTTGCATAAAATCCGCAGCGGCGTATAATCCGAGGCAATAATTTTCGTCGAATTGTCAAAACTATATATATTTCTGGTAATATGAGTGTCACATAAAATAAAAAAATGCACAGTATGATTAAAAATATAATAAATTGTACGGAAAAAAACATCTATTAAGAAGAAATATCTTTGGATCAACTTCATCGCAAAGTTCGATAAACTGAGATGAAAAGACGAGATCGATCAAGAGCGATCATTTAAAAAAAATTCTAGTAAAATTTCGATATTTAGTTTCTAATAACTTTTAAAACGATGTTAGACATAATTAAAAAGTAAATTATATTTATTTCGTTAATAATTGAATGAAAGATATTATTTTCAAACAGGAAATTGGATATATTTTTCTTTTGCACCGCGAGTGCTTTGTTTTTCCCTTCACATTAACACTTTTGTAGCCATTTTTTTATTCGCTTCCGCTATTGCTTTTGATTTAAAATCTGCTGTGTAACTTAAATGTTTTCGCTTCCATATGATGATATATGAATTTGAATATTTTCAAAACGAAACATTTCACGTCAAGACGAAATGCGAAATTACGTTTGAGAATTGCAACTGTAATATATTTCAGAGGAACCGAATTCATTCTTGAACGTAATTGAACAAAGCTAGTTATAGCTGAAATAAATCAGCCATATTTTGCGCTACCTGTAATTTATTTCATGGAACATACACAATATCTTTTTCAAAACTTTCTTGTAAGTTTTTCTGATGAATCTTTTTTTATCAAATTATCCGCAGCAGCGTATAATACAACGAAATTCGGAACTTTTTTTTTTTCACATAATCCATGGATTATATGCTGGAAAAAATGGTACATCGAAGTTTATATTTATATTTGATCACACTTCATTCAAAATTTGTTAGCAACTAATTCCCAAAATGTAAATTCCATATTCAATTCATATTTATAGAACAGAAAATCGAATTTTGCTTAATTGATCACACATTTTTTAAGATGGGTCCATGGAAGAAGTTATCAAATCCAACTCATGGGACACATAAATATGGCTGACTATGAATAGAAAAGAACGAATAAATATGGCTTATTATGAATAAAATAGGAATACGAAGTACATATGCAATTATCATACAGCATCTATTACATGTTAAGCTATCTACTAAGAAATGAAATGTATCTCTAACCTTCTAATAAAGCCAAGTTTAAATACTGCACTGGGCGCTTTATCAGCATATCAAAAGCATTCTCTTCCTGAAGGAAAGTCACTGACACTTAACCGCAATCATGTACGCGAAAATGGCAAAAGATCATAAATCCACAGATACATCATTTTCTGATACAGAGCTCTTGAATCGCAAAATTTCGTTTTCTTTGATAAATTACCTGGATATATTGATTTCATGTTAATATTTAAACTATTTATCAAAGGGTTTAAAAAATAATATAGAATTAACATCTATGTTAATTATATTCTATACAAATTCTGTTCTTTATATATTCATTACGATTCTATATATATTCAATAATTAAATTAACTTCTTTAAGACTTTAAAGCCGGAATGGCAGTAGAATGGTTAGCCGTTGGTTTATGGTTCAGCCGTGAATTTTAATCTTTCTTTAAACGTGGATGTTTGTAGTATTTAGAAATCATCTTTAAGCTGTAGGGTCCCGATCTCTCATGTGTAAACAATAACCGTAGGAGGACAAACAAATTTACTTCTTTAGTAATTTTAAATTGTTGAAAATAAAGAAATGTTTTAAACATGTGGATTAAATTAAACTGGAAAATATATCGGTACTTACAACTTAATACTTATATACTATTTTTGTAAATTAAATAATAAAATGATTATAATTTTCTATGTGTATGTTGTTGTTGTTGTTATTGTCGTGTCCAAGTTAGTGAAGATTATATAGAGCCAAAGGCATTGACAACAAATGCCACCAATTCTGGAGCCTGATGGCTATAAAGGATGTCCCGTGGTAATTCTCTAAGTCGAGGAAGCGAGGCAATAATGGCTTGACTCTATATATATCCTTATATGTAAATTAAAACATCATATATAAATAGAATATGAAATTAAAATTCCTATAAAAACAAGCTTTGGACTATCTGATAACAGAAATATTTTAATGTATGCATTTCTATATGAAACAAATTTTATTTTCATGAATTTTATATCAAGCAAGTTATTTCATAAATTTTCATGTATGGTTGTAAATATCAATAAGATAAATAAAATGTGCTATTATTTGATATATCTTGGTATTAAACAGATTACATGAGGTTATTCTCTATCATATTCAAGACACATTATTTTAAACTCATTCATTTAATTTTATATACTTGAAAACTTTGTGTTGCTTGATGTTCAATAATTAAAGGTGTCGCACAAATTATCTCATTCATGTTTAATTTAACAATTGGAGAAATAATAATTGATAGAGATATTTTATGAATTCATAAGCAGAAATTTTGATATTGTAATCATATATAATATTTTGATATATTGACATTTTAAAATTTTATCAACATATTATTATGAAACTAAAACAAAACGAAAATTTCAGTAATTATCTTTGATTTATATATTTCATATAGCAGTTTTATAATTCGTATTTATAGTGTTATAATTTCTTCGTTTTAACGAGGATATGAAGATCCAGAAATAAAAATAATAAATAAATACCACATTTGAAATCTTCTTCCATAGCTATGATTCTTCCATTTAGTTCCTCGCTCAGCTTTCTAAAAGCTTCTACAGCTGGCTGCAATTGCAAAGGTAGAGCTTTCATTGTTTTTCTACTTGCTTTCATTTCTATCAACATGACCTGTTGATGACTTTTATTTCTTCTGATACCAAGCTGCTACAATCTTCATGGCTTTGAGGATGGGATGATCCACTAATAAAGAAGACTAGCTTTTCTTTCACTTTTTCATAGTTCTTTCAGTCCAATGACAAGAGTTAAAATATTTTGAGGTTTCTCTACACGTTAAAAATTTGTTCAGTGTTTCTATAATAAAGTATAGAAATACAGAAATTTTCAGAGAAGACGAATTAAGTCTCTGATTTCTTACTCTTAACTAACTTATTACATGCCTGAGTTTGTTATTTACAGCTCTTAGGTGTAGGCCATGGAAAATCCCAGAACATTTTTGCTGTAACTCTATGGTAGCTCATCTACTATTGGTCAAATAAATTTGAAACTTCGAATATAATAACTTAATTTTTGTCCTCAAATGTCGCCAAGTAGTCTGAAAATTTTACAAGCTTATTTCTCAGCTCCGAAAAACGCTACTTTCACACTGTAAGTTTTGTTCCTCTGATAATTTCATCAATAAAGTAGAAATAATACAAGATAAGTAGTAATTAAAAAAAAAACTAAAATACTGATATAGCATTTAAATAAATATTTATATCATTTACATTTTTCGTAACAATACTTAAATATACTTGATGGTTAAATTACTTTATTTTATGCATTTTAATTTATTTAAGTACTATTTATATGTCAAGGATTTTTTGTGCAAAAAAATAAAAGTCTTATATTTAAAAAAATCATATAAGCAAATTCAAAAATAATTTCAGTATTATATATATATATTATATTCCAAGATTTGTGTGCTAACATTTATTACATTTTATTTGTAAATTAATGTGTCTGATTGATTTATGCGTGTGATCATTAATTTAAAGTAAAATAATTTGAGAAAAATGATAAATTAATGACAATTGTTTAAAACAAATTTATTTTAAATAAATTAATGACCAAAGTAATGATAATCAATTATTCATCTAAGTATTAAAATGAAATTGAAGCACAAAATATGATGACGTCTTTATTTTGAAACCCTAATATTTCAGTTAAAGGGCACATTTATAGAGAACAATATTATTTTCAAGTTAACAGTTAAAAAACAGAAGCGAGAGAGAGATTTTTTTTTGTTTGTGACTTCGTCCACAATTACTTCTTTCTTTGCATATTTCTACCTATATTTATGCATATTTCTATCTATTTTTAGGTCTTTAAGCAAAGATTTAGATATAAAACTTAAAAGTTGTTTGCATAAGATTTATTACAATTCCCAGAAATGGAAAAATGTCATCTTTCAAACGAAACATAATCGAATAATAAATTTAATATAGTTTGTCATGTTAATTTTCTTTTATAAAACAGATTTTCCAAATTATCATGTGGAATCAGATTGTAAAAATATAGATAATAATGTTTTAAAATATAAGTATAGTAAATTAATTCATGGTTATTTATTTATGGTAAATTGTTTCAAATGCCTATTCTCAATATAAATGGTTAATTTATTATTTTGAAATTCATGATAGCTAATTTCAACTTTCTTTCATTTAATTAATCTGACATTTATATACAACGTCATTTTTTTTTAACTGTATAAAAATGAGTAGTTTTCATTTATAAATTACAGATCAAATATAAACACAGAAATCCATACTTTTTAATATCATTAGGTAGGCTAAGCATTTTTTTTCATTTATAATTTATAGATCAAAGCAACAAATAATAATTTACTAATTCCCTTGTAAAAAATACCAGACTGTAGCAAATACAAACACAGTTACAAAAGAAAACGACAATAAGTAGAATAAATAAAAAAATAAAAACAAATAAATAAAACGAAGTTCCAAAACAGAACATCATGTGAATCTCTTTCCCTTGAAAGTTGTTACCTTGCCACCTGCGTGACGACACTGTCCGTTATTCGCGTGACGTCACGCGTACATGAAGTGAACATTTTTGCGGATAGTGTCTCTTTTACTATTCCAACATTAGTGGTTGAGCTTATTGTGCGGGTAGAAAAGTGAGGAAGCGTTACTTTCGCTTTCACGGTTAAGTGAAAAGCTATCTCATCTTAATTGTGAGAATGTCTGGTGGAGGACTCTGTTTTCTAATTCGAATTCCTACTGAGGAATATGAGAATGAAATGTTCGATGGGCGCAAAAGAATACTTGCGCCCTCCCCCAACGGTGGTCAGTATATATTTTTTTAAAATTTTCAATTACTAGTTCTGATTTTACCAACATAAATTAAAAACGAAATATTTTTTAATTTGATTCACATTAATAAAATACTTACATGAGAATTATTTTTTATTGTTTAATAAAAACAACAAAAATAATTCTCGCATAATTTTTGAATTATTAAGAAAACTTTTTTAATTTTTATTTAAAATGCTTTCTTTAAATAATTGGAAAGTGAAATGACTTAAAAAATCTTGTCTTAAATCCGTGATTTTACATATTGAGTGTGGTAGTAAATTAATTAAAATATTTTTAATAATATCCAATAGTGAACAAAAGTTTAACATTTAGTAGTTTAACATTTCGACTTTGTTTAACAAATATTTTGTACTGCTATCAATTATTTGTGAAAAAAAATAATAAATATTTTCTGATATTATTGAAAAAAATTTAAGTTATTAATTATTATAAAATAATAATTTTGTTATAATTAGTTTTACTTACTTTTTATATAAGTATGCAATTTTTCTTGTAAAAATATAACAATTTTGAATATTTAATCGGGTTGCAAGTTAAATTCTTATAATGTGCATCATTTTATGCAGATAATACCCTAATATATATGTAAATATAGAATTTATCATTATAAAATATCTTTTCTTTTTTATATACTAATTGGATATTTTGTTTTATCAAAAAAAAAACTTTTTTTTATTAAAAATTAAAAGATTTTCGCACAATTTTCTTTCAAAAATGAATTTTCTTAATTTGCTCAACTTAAAAAATTTAAAACCTAAAATGTTGCTATGTTAAAATGCCTACTATGTTAAAATTGCAAGTGACTAAATAATTCTAAATGTTATATTAATTTAGATTAGTTTTACGTATAGCATTAGTTTAACTAGATCACATTTACTTATTCAGCATATTCCTTCTTTAATTTCGTAATTAAAGAACTAATATTGATAACAATTTCTGTATTAGCCAATTTAATTTCTTTTGCAAAATAAAAATGTAGCATTTACCATAGACTTATAAATACTACTTGCAAAAGGAAGAAAAAAAATTTAAGATTTAGTTTTGTACATTGGATTTTGCTAAATTATGAAAACATACACACGTTATTCATGAAAATATGTTCTGTATGTAAGTATTTTATATGTGCAACATATGAAAATATATATAAATCTATTTAAACAATTATCGATGATCCTGTAATAATTCGTTTCTTTTTATATATTTATTCAACATTACGCCTTATATTTTTCTAAGTTTCATCTATTGATTTAAAATTTAATTTTGAGATAAAAAGTAGTACTAGTTTTAGATGAGTGAACTTCTCTTCTAAGAATTGATATAATATTCATTAAAAAATTATTCTTTTCCATATAATTTGAATTTTAATTCCATATAAATGAATT
>JAPDSC010029172.1:0-18673 GCA_026290005.1 Latrodectus geometricus | reverse complement strand
ATGTAACCAACCAATCAGAGAACGAACGCGTATTTCTTAGGGTGCAGGATCTAGCCGCCTGTCATGTTTACAAACAGTTCTTATTGAGGGGTGGTTTATTTTGACCTCGATTAGTTGATTTTTCTTATCTGAATTACGATTTCCCATCTATTTAATCTTTGAATTTTCTTTCCCCAATATATATATTTTTTTAAATAAGAATTCAATATTACAGAATACTTTTTTCTTGACCACAATGAAACTAGTTATTTTAGATAATTATGATGCAGTTAGTGAATGGGCTGCAAAGTTTATACGGAAAAAAATACGAGAATTTAAACCTGATGCATCACGCTATTTTGTACTTGGTCTACCCACAGGTAAATTTGATAAGCTTATAGGTTATTGCATATAATAAATTTAAATCATTGTTTTGTCGATTACTTATTTGAAGTGATTTAATTTTATTAAAATGCCGATATAGAATGGTGGTAAAAATGTAAATCAAAAGTATAACATAATATAATAAAATATTATAAAATTATGAAATTTTTAAAATTGATTTACCACATGAGAAATACGCTTTAATTTAATAAATATTTTGATCTTAGTTATTATAAAGTAATATGCACTTTTTGCACCTTCCTCTTTATTTATATTTTGAATCCGAAAAACTTATTTAATTTAAAATATAGTTATAAACATTCTTAAAAGTTATAAAAAGCAAACTGTGAATATTGAAATTGTAAAATAAGGAAATTTTAAAAATGGAGATTTTGATGCTTTAAATTGCAGGAAACTTTATTGTTCATTAAAATTACACTCTAAGGTAGTTGAGTGTTGTTTTAGTACACTCAAAAATAGCTAAGCTAAACAACCTTTATAGTTTCATTAAATCTGCTATAGCAAATTCCTTTCTGATTCTAGACTACCAGACTATTGAGCCATAAATAATGATGTGACTGATAATCATGGTGGAATTCCAATTAATAATTTTAGTAGTTAAATCCCAAATGCATTTCTACATGCCCAGAAAGCCTTTTTTAGCTCTTTCAATGCAAAAGTTGAACTGCCATTTTCAGCTCAAGTCCATGTTTTAAAAGTACTCCTAAGAATTTCACTTTAGAGCAAATTAAATTTTGGCAAAAAAAGGTTATCTTATTCAGATTACAGTTTTTTTTTCTTTATGAAGGCAATCATAGTAATTTTTTGATGATTCAAAGAGATCATTATTGCAGTAAGTATCAACTTGTTTAATAACATAGGGTATGATGCTAAAGATCTTTCACCAAATTTATCTCTGATAATAATCTAAATCATCTACATACCCAATAATGTTTATTGCTATACATATTTAAAACATCTTGAAGGGAATTACAACATAACATTACAAGATGAGCGAAAGAATCCCTCCCTATGGAGAACCATCCTCAGCAAGGGATATCCTTACATGGGCTCAGATTTACTGTATGGTCTCTATTGGCACAATTTTCCAAAGTTGGCGATAAATAACATTTTCTTGCAATCCAACCAATTCTGACCAATCACACATGAGTTATTCTGAGCAATGAAAAATGGAATATTCTATTTATTTTCAGACTTCGCTTGTGCAAATTGGGGAGGTTAGCGAGATTTTTGGTGATTTTTTGAAAAAGTTGCCAATAACAACCATACAATAAATTATTACCGCTTACATGTTACAACCTCATCATGCTTGGATCATCATGTTTTCTTCTTTAAAGGAGCCATTGACAAATCTGTTATTAAGTATGTTTTTGACCCAGAAACTGATAATTATCTTTTTATCAAGAGATAATTTCAATAGGTACTTTATTAAAAGCACCTTCATTGTCTAAGAAAACAGCTGAAACACGTTCTTTAGCCTTAAAATGAAGGACAGGTTGTAGATTGTAATCTCGATGAGTTTACCTGGTTGATATACATATTGAGAATTAGTAAATGGATTATCTGCTAAGTGAACTTCTCTGATATATCTGTATCAACATTTCCATTGTCTTTAGGAGAAAAGATATTAAGCTGATCAGTCTGAAATATTTAGCTTCAGAGTAATTATCTTTTTCTATTTTAGAAATAAAAATTTCATATGCCTCCAAGCAATAGGTATATGGCCAAAGGTTATACATGCTCTGCAAATTTTATAAAGAATTGGGCTAATGTACTGAAGTATGTTTATAAGTAGAGTCTGTACAATATTATCTATTCATGGTGATTTATAAGGTTTAAAGGATGTGATTGCCCATTTTGTTTTAACATAAGTTATGATTTTTTTGGCGATGTCCAATTTCTCCTTCTACCACAACTAGATGTAGAGAATGTAAAGGAACGTATTCCAATTATTTCTTTAGAACTTGTAAAGCAAACACTGAACATTTCACCAGGGTCTTCTTGTCAGATTCTGAAAACTTACCATTCAGCATTTTAAGGATGTTTAGCTAACAGTTCCTATCTTTAAAGACATTATTTTAACAAGTCTTGCAGTAGCAGACTCATTCTTAATGCCATTACAGTCAATTTTTCTGAAATTAGAATTCATGATGGCTTAATTAAAAGTGGTCGAAGCCATTTTTTTTATATTTTTGTCTCACCATTTTTCTTAGCTCTATTAAATAACTTCCTACATTATCTCCATAATCTGATTAGTTTTGTAGATCACCAAGGAGCTACTTTTGTGAGCAAGCCTTACTAACCTCATAATTTTGATTACATGCTTACAGAATGCACAACTGATCAACAACCATCTCCAAATCCTAAGGTAACTTTACCAATCACCTTCTCTGAGCAGGACTTCACAGGTCTTTTTTTTTCTAAAAATCCCTATTGGTATTTTTCTCTTTGTTCCTGAAACTGAAAAGCTAATGTTCTGATGGTCAGATAAGCTAACTTTATAAAACACTTTCCAGTTATTATTAATGTCAACACATTTACTATAACAAGAGTTAGGTAAATGACTTCTCTTCTATTTACAGTAATAAAAGTAGGTTCATATCTTTTATTAAGAATAAATAGATTAAATGCAAAATGTATTCTAAAAGATCATTTCCACATTTTTTTGACTGTCACTACTTCACATAATGTGATGAACATTTACTTCACATCCCATAATGAATTTCTTACTCAAATTGTTTTGATCTAAAAGACTGACAATTTGCACATTGATTATGTCTTTATCTTCAAAAGGAAGATGTGAAGATATAAAGAGGATTTCATCCTTGATTCCTAGCAATAAACCAGATACTTTAACAGCAACATTATAGGTACTTAGCCAAAATAAGGGCATTTAATTTGTTGCTAACACAAGCTCAAACAACATTTATCGTAAGAAATGTTAAAACCATGAACATGTGGCCCCAAAATGGAGCCATTACAGATCCATGTAATTTCAATCTCCTCTCTTGTCATCTTGCTTAGAATAGTCAAGCAACTCTAATGTAGGTTGATTTGTGTTACTTTACTGAGATGCTTACCATTGTGGCACCCCCCCCCCAAAAAAAAAGCTAAAATGGAGGATTACTCCTCATGTGACCACAAGTAAAATTTCCTGTAAAGCCTTTTTTGTCTTGCTCTCAGATATATTAGAGCTAAGCTGCAGGGTTGTATCAGAACTGGTATCTAATTCCAGGTCTCCAATGCTGGATAATTCACTGTCACTACCAAAAGTATGAGAGGATTTACTCCAGGAAGTTACATGATTTTCTAGTACTACTTCCAGCTCTTCTATGGTTTATGTCTCTCAGTTATCTCTTCTGTGGTTAAATCTCTTAGTCTAACCAAGCAACTCTGATGTAGTAGGCACCATAATTTGTCTTTTTGATGGTTTTAGTGTCAATCTTGAAGATTCATCTTATGGAATATGTCTTTATATATTTCTGCAAAGGGTGCCATTCCAAAGATTTCAACTCCAAGCTGAGTTTATTAAGCTGTTTCAGTAGAGTGGAAAGATCCTTGGTATATGTGTCCTTTGTCTTAAAGACCACATTTACCAATTTAGGGAGCTTACTGGAACTTTGAGTCCTCCTCACTCCTAAATTTATCCATGTTACCATGGAAGAATTAATCTGTTCCATTGTTTCAAGGATCAGTAGGAGGAAAAGTGTTCAAGAGATTGAACTAAAAACACAAACCTTAGGCAGATGATTTCCCATGGGGACTTTATCAGTCCTAGTAAGAATCTCCAGCTATCTGGAGCTGACATCCTCTTTTGTAAATTTGATAGATGAAAATCTATCCTTCACATTAATTGTTTTAAAACATTTAACAGCCTGGGCAAATGTCCCTGATAGCTGGTTTTCCATGGGCTTCTTTGAAACAGTGTTACTGGGGATTGAAACCTCAGATCTAACTTTTTTAGTTACTCCTGCCTTCTGAGTAGTTTCAATTTGCTCTTTTTGCTTTTTATAACACCTTAAATTGTTCAGTTGAGTTAGTATGAGAACTAAACTCAACTGATTCCTAAATGTGGTCTTAGTGTGCTGCTTAATGGCAATTCCACTTTCTGCAGACTCAAAATTGTTGGTGCTCATTTATGCTGGAATTTCGTTCTTTTGGAACTCTTTTTTCAGCTGATTATCATCAGAAGGGGCAACCAAACCTTAATTATTTTTGTCTTTATTAGTGTCACTCCTAAGTTGACTTGAGAACTTGGAGTACTTGTATAACCCCCATTTCAGCATGTTTAACTATTTGCATACAATGTAAATGAACATGGGTAAATATTCACTTTGGCTATAAATAATTATCTTACAATGCTATAAATGTAAAAATATTTAAAAATTATGTATTTCTTGGTAGTATTATATATGCAATAAATTTTATTCTTATAAACCAAAGAATAATTTGTTCAGAAGTATGATACATGTTAGTTAACAATCAATTTATTATGTATGAAGGAATTTATAGTTTATAGTCTTAACTAGAATGTGCTTTTATTATATAATTATTGGTTTTGCATTGTTATTTCATGTATACATTTATATTTAGTTTTATGAATTCACATGCTGATTTACTTTTGATCTTTTATTATTTATTCATACAATGCTATGACTGCAGATATTCTTCTAATTTTTGTTTGTTTTAATTTTTTATATATTAGATTTTTTTTTATTTGGTTTTGTTCTTATAATTGTTTTCAAATTTATAAACCACACTATAGTTTTCAAAACATTTAAGAAATGTTGTTTTTTAATTCAATTCATTGAAGTGTATTTTTTTTTTATTTCATTATGTATTTTTTAATTTATTAGTATATGATTTTTGATAATGATATTTATCTACATGAAACATAATCATGTATTTCATCCCCTTAAAGTAAAATTAATTTTAATTATTTATTTCAGGCTCCACTCCTCTTGGTACATATAAGAAATTAGTGGAATTTTGCAAAGAAGGAAGTGTTTCGTTTCGTTATGTCAAAACCTTTAATATGGATGAATATGTTGGTATGCAATTTTTTACATGAATTTTACAGCAAAATTTTTGTTTATTAAATGCAGTTTATGAAAATTGTTATAATTAATAGAATAAAAATAAATTGTAATTACTAGAAAAATGGTAAAAATATATAAAAGTTTTTCATTTCTATCTTGCTGCTTATTTTTTTGGAAAATAATATCAAAAAATTGTTATTTATGCTCTAATACTATATGGATTATATTAAGTTAGAAACTTATTTTTAAATTTGCTTTATCAAAATTACTCGTAAATTTGTTTTTGAACTCATAATTCATAATAAATAAAAGTTAGTTCTTGAATTCTTGCTTTTGAGAAAAATAAGTTTATTGAAAGAAAATGAGTTTTATTGAAACACTTTTCATTTATATGATAGTTTCATTCTTCTTATTTATTTCGAATAAAAAACAATTTAATAAAATAAAATAATCAAAATCTAATTTATTGCAATAATTTATTTTATTCATAAACTTGTCTATAACATATTCTGTAAAATTAATGTTCTGTAATTTAGCTGTGGGAATAAGTTTGCGACCTGAAATTAGTTAAAGTTGCATTTTGAAAACAAATGTAAATTCTCTGTTTTCTTTATAATTTTTATTTTTACTCTTTATCTCTTTTGAAATATTTATTTTAAAAATTTTCATTCCTTCTAATTATTTATTATTTTAAAATGCTATGATATAATTGTGGAAATACTATACTATTTTTGAATGAGATTTTTAATTATATATTTAAAATACAAATGTCTCAATTTAATTTTACAAATAATTTAACTATTTTGTCTATGGAGAAATATTTTATTTATTTCTTGTGTTTCAAAGAGCTTCTTATAAACTTATTTTATAAAAAATGATTTGGTTGCAAATTATTTTATAATCATATAGATCTATAACTGAGTAACTAACATATTGCTTTTACTAAAAATTGTGTTACTTTTAATATCAAATAAGGTTTACCACGAGACCATCCAGAAAGCTATCACTCATTCATGTGGAACAATTTTTTCAAACACATTGATATCCATCCTGAAAATGTTAATTTGCTTGATGGTAATGCACCTGATCTGGAAGCTGAATGTGAAAATTATGAAAAGAAAATTGAAGAAGCTGGTGGAATTCACCTCTTCATTGGAGGTAGCATAGTTAAATTTTAATCATCATATAGCTATACAAATTTGATACCATAATTATCAATTTATGGTATCAAAAATTATTTTTCTTTACATTTTCATCTTTTAAAATGTTAATTATAATCTTTTTCTATCATTATTACATAACAGTGTTTTTACAGTAGATTCTTGTTTCTACAAACTCTCACAATTTCATGAACAAGTTACTAGTTCCTTACATGCTCCCACAGATTTAATTTTAGTTCTTATTTATGATTTAAAATTTTGAAAAATCTGTTTTTTGGCAGGTTTTTTTTCTTGTGCATCTTTTGGTTGTCCGTATTTTTTGTCATCTTGTTTCCTTTCATTTTTTTTTATTTTGTTTCATAGTTGAAAAACTTGGACTGACATTTTTGTTGGAGAATTATAATTTCCAATTGGGGATAACTAACTTCATTGCTAATATTGAAATTTGATTTTTTTTAAGCACTTTAAGTATAATTCACATTTATAGGTCTGTACCAGAATGTAATCAACAGCTTTCAGTGTGAATAGTGAAAGTTACTTTTGCAAGGAGTAACTTTCTGTATGAGGCAATTTTAAGCCAATAATAATTGGCTTAAAATTGCCTCATACAGAATACTTTACAGAAATCTCTAACTAAAGAAAGTCAAGAATGTACCTGATAATTTCATTGAAAATAAATTACTCATCCATGAATTTTAATAAAGAGGCTAAACTTCATTTCTGAGCTTTTGAATATAGTCTTGTATTTAAAGTATCTAGAAAGCTAATTGATCAGATATATTTTGAATATAAGATGTATTAGATGATTGACCTTTTCATCCCTGTAGTACAACTGTCGTACCACTAAAGCAAGTGTTTAAGAAGATGGTTGTGGTAGAACAATTGTACCATGGATTTTTTCCTCCTTTCAAGTGCTCAACTTTCTCCTGCTCAAAGTTCTTTGGATAGTTGAGAGAGGTTTAAATTCTGTCTTTTGTGATTAAAAGTCATAAAAACTGAGGACTTGTCAGAGTGGATAATTTTGACATAAAACAGATTTTATAGCTTTTTTTTTTCATATTATTATTATTAAAGAAAATTTATATATTCATCCTCTCTTTAGCAAATTTTTTCATTATAACCAGTTTCTTTGTCTATTAAAAATATTTTTGATGGTTTCACATCATAAGGGTTTGACTTTGATGAAGAAATTAAAAATGAAATGGTTGGATAAATTAGAAGGAGAAAATTCAGCAGATAGTGATTCTAATTGATTGTATCTGAATTCAATGATAATAGATTACTTGACGACAATTATAACACAGATTTCTTTGTATCATTTAATTTTGATTGATGTAATGCTAAAATAAATGATAAGCCTATAATTTTTAAATTTACAGGTGACTTAAGTATTTCTGAACAAATAAATTATGTAGTTGATGAAATAAGTTTTTTTACTTTTCAGAAAATACTTTAAACTTTATAGATAGAAACAAATAGGTATGCTTCTCATATAAAGGCATTTGTTCATACATATAGAAATAATGTTTTATTGTAATAGCATACATTCTTACCCATTCATATTTTTATTTTCAGTTGTTATAAAAAGGACTTAAACTATAATCTGTTAATAGTATCCTTGAATTACACAATTTTCTATTTATAAGAATTTGAGATTCTCAGTGAGTTGAAACATTAACTATATTGCAGTCTTTAACTATAAATAAATTAGTAGGCTGGTATCTACTTTGGTTATCTGTTTCTGAATTTCATAATATCCTGGAAAAGTAACATCAGTCCTTTTGTTTTTAATAATTTTAATCCCTAAGAACATGACTATCTTTGATCCAATCCTGATCAAAATTGCTTATTTTGAGATTAATATTTAATTCATTTGGATATCGTACTCTTAGTGGAATAATTAATGATTCTTAAAATTATTTACACATAAAAAAATATATGTTAGAAAAATCCCAATTCAAAGGTTCAAAACAAAATCTGTTGTCCTTTGTCTACATTTTTAATATTAGTATAAAATATGAATACAATTACGTTTGTAAAAGAAAGAATATTTGATTCAATGATTTGTTCCAATTTATATATTTTAATAAAAATATTGAATTTCCTGTTTAATTCTGATGAATTAGTTTATAATCAATTATTTATCATAAATAATTAATTTATAATTTTAAGGTGTTTTTGTATTTTTGTTTCCCTTTTTCCATGAAACATTTTCAATAAAAAACAACTCTCATTATAATATAAGAGCTTTTTCATTTTCTGGCTGTTAAGATGAAGTGATCAAATAACATTTTCACACAGAACTAATTGTAATCTAGTGTTAGGAACTTGTTCTTCAAGATGGAATATAGCTGAATCGATTTAGCCTATCAATGAATAATAAGGACTAAATGTTTTTCTTTTTCCTGCATACTTGTGTGTCGAAATAAATGTTAGATAATTTTCTTGATTCTGGCCTATTGTTAATGGATATATTCCAGGATGAACTTGTACTTTTTGATTTCACAACAAGAACATACAAGTAGAAAGGAATAAATTTATTTATTATTACTGAAAATTGAAAGCATTTGCCGAATAAAGTGAGATGTGTTGTATATTTAAGATTACTTTATATTTAAGTATTTACTATGCAGTTTTAATCCCGGCACAAAAATAAGATAAACAAGATTTTGTTTTTTTTTTAAAGGTATAATAATTATTCTTTTATACAAAGTTTAAAACATTAAAGGTAATGAATTATATTCATATTTATATAAGATTATGAATTATATTTAGTACTATTTTAAATTAGAATTATATTTACACTAATGTTATGTTCTTTCCAAATAAGAATTTTATAGAAATATTTTCTTTATAGATATATTATGATTACATTTTGGAATATGCTCTTTGAATGAAATATTTCCAGGCTTTCATTCATTGAAAAATGATCCGAATTTTACAATTTATTGTAAGACTAAAATAGTTTTAAAAACAATTTATCAGTTCAACTCAAGATTGATCTCACAATATTCATTATGTAAACGTTTTGTAGTCACAGAAATGCAGACTGTAAAATTCTACTTTTAAGCCTTTTTCTCAAAAGAAAAAGATAAAAGAGCATATATTTTAATCCAATTAATATACAAAAAATATATGAAAGGAAATAAAATCATTAATGTTGTTGATATACAGATCATTTTTAATTACAACAGTTATTTACATGTATTCGCTTATGAACAAAATTGTTCAAAACATCTTTATTTACATTTTTTAATATCAGGCATGTTGTTTTCAGGAATGTTTTTGAACATATTCAATTAGTTTACTGATTATCATTTTTCTTAGAACTAAATATGTTTCTTTACTTTAAAAAAAAAAAAAAAAAAGCTGTTTTTTTTAAATGTGTATTTTGATTGCTAAGAATCCAATAAATGAATGAAATTTATCATATAATTATTTTAAACAATAATTTCAGAAATTTCTATGTAATAAATTAATTTATGCCATGTCTTAATTTACAAAACAGACTAAATTTGCTCCACATACACAAATATGTATCTTAAAATTTTTATAACACTTCTTAATCTGATATGTTAAAAATAAATGGAAAAAGTTGATTGCTTATCAATAAATATATTATTTATGGTGTCACCCTCAAAAGATAAAAATTCATTATGGTGAAGTCTTCAGCACTTAAGTGGGGTTAAAATGACCCTCTTCTTTTAATCAGATGGGTAGAATATTTCTTCTTCTCATGCCTCTATAGAAGCAATTTCTTGAAATAGTGATGCCTGACTCAAGTGGTTAAGAACATAATGAATAAGATGGAGGAAGAATTTTCAGATATCAAATATAAAGAAAATGATATAAAATGCTGCATCTTCCTGCAATACAAATTCATATCTAACAATATTGAAGTTCTTAAATAGCTTATATTAAGTAACTTTTCAAATAGTATTTTAATTATAAAAAGAATATAATTTATTAAAAAGTTAAAAGAAGAGGTAACTGTAAGGGTTTGGTAAGAGTTATTAGTATATAAAACAAGTTTCTTGCATTTACACAATCATGGTACATCATAAAACGAAAGTTATGTCATGCAAACATATTCTCATGCTGTAAGCCAATTTGGCCCGTTTTATCGCCTGTACTGGCACCTAGTCTTAGGCCACTAAAGAAATAAATATTAAGATTTAATACTCATTTTTCTATTTTATGGACTTTTGAATTTAAGAATTATTTTACTAATTCCTACATGTTCTTAAAAACAAGCACCTACTGTATTTCTTTTAAGCATAAATGTAGCAGTTGGAAAACAACATGAATTCTTGTTATAGCTATTGTTAAATTATGGTTACTTATATACAACTGCATATTGTAATGTTAAATAATTAAGAAATATTTATAACTGAATTATATAATGACGATACAAACAAATTTTTATATCAAAAGATTTATTATAAAATTCATAAGCTATAAGAAAATATTAACTACTGAACAATGATTTTAAATTCTGGGTGAGAAACTTTACTATGTTTTCATGTTTTAATTGTGAGGGCTATTTTTGTAACTCGAAGCAGGGATTAACATTTTGGACTTTTTGATAAGTATTTCTAAGTTGCATTTTAAATAGTTAAATATTAACTGGGAAACATTGCATAAATTTCCTTAACTATCTATAATGATAATGAAATAATGATGATTTATGTGTGAATTACTGAAAAACGTTAAAGTTAAATGAAAATAATATTTACCTTTATTATCAAATTTCATAAGTTACCAATTTTGACAATATTACATTTTAAATGTTTTTTAAAGTTAGTAAAAATTAAAATCAGTTATTTTTTTGGAATATTAGCATGCATAAGCTCTATTCTACTTATATATAAACAAAATAGTTGTATTAATTTTTTAGGAATTGGACCTGATGGCCACATAGCTTTTAATGAACCTGGATCAAGCTTAGGCTCCAGAACTAGATTGAAAACTTTAGCAATTGATACCATTGAAGCAAATGCTAGATTTTTCGGAAATGATCTATCTAAAGTTCCTCATGAAGCTCTTACTGTAGGTGTTGCAACTGTAATGGCTGCAAAAGAGGTAATTTTATTTTACTGTGTTTGTTATTGATCATATTTTTAATAAAACTGGATTCACCTAGAACCATGATCTTTAACTAATTTTGAAAATTAAATAAGGGGTTTCATGCTTCTTTTTTGTCAATAAGTCATGTTCAGGATTGATATTTATATTATTATTTCATGTTTTTTTAAAATTTTTTTATGAGCTTTAGTGGTATTCTTGTTGGTAAAATAAAGTGATTTCAATGACTTAATGGGATAACTTTCATAGTATCAAAAATTTCTTTATAAAAGAATAATTATTGTTATATTTGTATATAATAAAGAATTTACATACATTCATTATTAGTAAGTAATTTTCTTTTACAATTAAATTTTTTTAAAACCTAAAAAAATTTTTAAGTTGATTTAATTTTGAAGTTGCACATAGTAGTAAAAATAACTGTTAATTATAAATACATTGCCCAATTTTTTAAAATAATAAATATACATTCTGAATGATTTATAACATTATTTTAAGTCAAATTTTTGACAAAACCATTACTTGTGACTTGTTACTTCTCTGTTTTACTTGTATTGTTACTTGTGTGTGTGTATTTACTTGTGCATTTTGTTACTTGTGAAACACTGGTTTAATTACAATTTTTGATGTCTATGTTTTTAATGGTTCCAATTTATTCAATAAAATCTAAATCATACTTAAAATAATCCTTTGTGTGTCAAATGTTATAACAAAGGTATACTATATGAAAAAATTGTAAAGTGTTTCGAATTATTTATTAGTATTTTTGTTTTTATTTTAATAATCCTAATTTTAGCTATGTATATTATAAATCTAAACATTGTTTTATATTGGTAATGTGCAAAATAAAAGTATTAATATTTTCTGAATTAGTATTTTTAAAATGGTAGACTGTAAAAGTATAATGCAGCTTTGTTACTATGAGTATTTGAAATAATGTTTTTTATAAATTACTGTTGTGTTGATGAAATCGATTTGTGGTTTCTTATGGATTTGCAAAAGATGTATTTCGATTCTGTAGCTTTAATTTAGGATTTGGTAAACTTCATTTATTAATATACTTGTTTTCAGTGAGAATAATTATATTGTTATATTTAAAAGCTTTTTATCTCTTTTTATTTTCTTAGGTTATGATTATTATTACTGGTTCTCACAAAGCTTTAGCTCTATCAAAAGCAATTGAAGAGGGAGTCAGTCATATGTGGACAGTTTCAGCATTCCAAATGCATCCCAAAGCCTTATTTATTTGTGATGAGGATGCTACTCTTGAACTCAGGGTTAAAACAGTTAAATATTTCAAAGGTCTTATGAGAGTTCATAATAAGCTTATTCAACTGGATGATGAATAAATAGAATAGGGTTAAAATCTTAGATGATAAAACTAAAATTTTGATTCACTTTTTTTATTGTTTAAATGTGTATTTAAATGTGTACTCCAATCAAATATTTTTGCAAGAAGCTAAATAGTATAATATAAATTATTGTTGTTGTCAAAGTTTCATGTTGTTATTTCTTTATATGTTTAATGATATTATATTTGCTGATATATAAGACAACCATTTTTCTCTCAAGATAATTTCAATTGCAAAATGGAAATAGTTTTATTGTTTAATACTGGAAATGAAATTGCTAACTTTATGCTGGATAATGATAAATTATTATATTTAACAAATGTGTTATTTGTTTATTTCTAGATAATGTACTTAATATATGCCAGCAAATGAAATGTTTGCCATATTTATCATGGTGCTATGATGAAAATACTTCAATATCTACTTATTTTTTATTGTATGATTTTAAAAAAATTATTTTAGGCCCTTTGATAAATGTTTCAAAACATGAGCATTTTGAAGAAATTTTTAAATGTGTAATTATTATAATTTAGAAAATCTGAATTATTTCAATGCATTTTTTTCTCCTTTATTTTTGCATTTTTCCCCCCTCACATCCTTTACACAATGATGTTGGAACGCAGCACATTTTGTATTAATGTATGTGCAATGTTTTGAAACTATCTTGCTGCTATGTTACTTTATACCTATAGCTGTATGTACAAGAAAAATAATATATTTGATTAGTAATGAGTTGTTCATAAATTTATGTTCAATATTTGCTACATGTATTTTTTATGTGATAAGAAAAAAAGGGCTCTTTCTATGAACAATGAAAAAAAAAAAATACTAAATTGTAAGATATCGCCTTTTGTTACAAAATGAATTCATTCATTTTGGGAAATGGAAATCAAGTCTCTAATGTAATAAACAATTGATGTTTGTCAGAGGAATTTAATATTTTTCTCTCCATGGTGCTAACTTAGAATGCTTATTTTTAGATTTGTGTTGTCACTTGTGAAGCACATGTTTGATTTGTTAAGATAGGTTCATAGTTTGTGGAGTCTTATAGCTTAAGTAGTTTGTCCTATGCAGTTTAATCAAAATATTCTGTATTTAAATATATATACATTCTTTTTGTATAATTTCAGCTTATAATTACTAATACCAAAACATTTTCCAGTTTTAGTGTCAGAAAACAGTAAGCTATATTATTTTAGCAAAATTAAATTGAAAAGGGTAGTTTTCAATAGAACTATCTAGTTTTTTTGAATACTTCAAAGTTTTTATTTCAAAACATTTAAGTTTTTGTCTATTTCTCATTCCTATTTTTTATAATTTTAATAAGTTATAAAAATATTGTAATTTATTTAAAATATGAAAATCATTTTAATATTTTATATAGAAATTATCATTATTTTAAATATAAATTTGAGCTACTTTGTAAAACTTAAAACTTCTGTATGTTAAAATTGTTATAAAAAGTTAATTACATTATAATTAGCTGCAGTTTTCACTTCAGCCTATTTTTCATTGATATTTCATTAACATTTTGTTAAAAATTATGATGAATTTATTTTAAAATTTAATGTTTTAAAATGTTAAATCCAAAAATTAATAATTATATAATAAAATAACATGATCTTGATATTTAATTACTGAGAAAACTTAAAAGTATAAAAAAAGAAATATTAAAAAAATAATAATTACCATTGGCAAAATTTCTCACTCTTAATAAAATGCGATTTCAATGAAAATTGAAAAAAATAAAATTTTGATAAATTGCAATCCTAATTAAGGGTTTTATGAAATATTTTAAATGTTTTTACAATGTTCTTTGTATAAAAAATTTTGTAAGATCTAAAAAATTATGTTTATTATGTGATTTAGATTAAAATGATCATTAACCTTTTATAATCTCAAAGGAATATTATATAAAAGAAACATGCTTGTGTGTGTGTAAGCACAGCATTGTTAATTTCTTTTTAAATTTTCTGTTAAATTTAAAATTTTATTTTGTGTATTTATTACCTAAAACCTTTATAAATGTTAAATAATTATGTTAATGGAGTTTATTAAAATTAAATTAATTTGCCCAATCTTCTGAAATTATGTTTATAATGTTTGTTATATTAAACTTGATAAAATATAAATGATTATTTTAAAAAATAAATATCTTAAAAGTAACTATTTTATATAAAATGTTTGAAGTCGAATATGGGCTATTTATATAAATACGTTTTGTGTCAAAGAAGTTTCTTGTAGTTTTTTTCTTATAAAATTTGAATAAATATTTCTGATAATATTTACTGTCTTTGAATTTTAATGTTTGACAAAAAAAAAAAAAAAAAAAAAAAAAAAACTATGATTATAAAAAAAAAATTATTTCAAACAAATAATAAGCTTATTATTTATACGACAAAATTAAACATTTTGTGTTGTATACATATAATATTTATTAAAAACTTTAAACATAAAAAGGACATTAAAAATGTTTGTACAAAGTAACAATATACATCATTTGTTTAGCACACTGTAAAATTTTGTAATATCTACATAATTTATAATTATTATAAAAAGAAGAATGGAACTTTTTAATATTGAAATATATTTGTGCAAATATAACTACAAGTTCCACTAGAATAACAACAAATACAGTAAAAGCAGTGATGTTCCCATAATATTTTTTAATTGTTTACTATAAAATTTTTTTTACTGAGTTCATGGATAAGTTTGCAATTCTTTGAAATAATAGAAAATTCATTTTCAAAAATTAAAATAAAACTTAACTTATCAAATAGATATAACAAATAATGTGGTTCAATAACAAATATTTAATAATTTATATTCTCATGCAAAATTTAACCCCCTTTCAAAAAAATATTAAAATCAGTGAAAACAAGGATTACTATTCTGGATGAGCAACTTCTTATTGAGATAATAATAGATAATATTATTGATTACTAACAAGTGTAGAATATTTTCTTTTTTTGATAAAAATTAAAAAAAAATGTATAATAGATCAGAAGTTCTGTTAATTCTTCTTGACTATGAATGAATTTTAGTTTTCACAGTTATTAGTAATAAATCAAATTAGTTACAATGCAAGCTTCAAGAAGACAAATATACTTAAATCTCTTGAATTTATTATATTAATATTAATGAAATATATTTGAAGGCAAAATTTATAGTGTTATTACATCTATATATAGTTTTCCTTCCCATGATACCAGATAATGAATGTGAAAGAGGGGTAGAGGAAAGACCTTTTTTTGGTTTATTTTGAACATGATTAAATTTTGATAGATTATTGAATAAAATATTGTTTTTGCAGGTAATATTGCTTTTATTCCTCTAGTTTATTACATAAAATATGAATTTTTATTTTATAATATATTGTGATTAAAAATAAAATTAGTTATGTAAGACAAGCAATACAGCAAAGTTATTTGATGTAAATGGATTATAAATATTTTAATTTCCAAAATTGAAATATTTTTATTGACCATTTATATAATTTATTCTTGAATGTTCAATGCATCCATATACATTGATTTGCTTTGAACTAAATGCTCCACATTATACTTTTTTAACTTTTGATTTACATTGAAATGACGAATTTCTGTATAAATTATTATTTATGACCTCAAAATTTGCACATTAATGTTAACTATTTTGTTGAATATCGTAATCGTTAGTTTGATTAAATTCTACTGAAAACTTATAATAAATTATTATATCCTTTTTAAACTAAATAACAATGTTTTATCCAAATAATTCTTAAAACTATGGCTATTTTTTTAACTTAATATTATATTTATTAATACAATAATTATTTTATTGTAAAAAGAAATTAAAAAACATTTTGTAAATCTTACTAAAATTATGTTCTTATAGCAAAGCTAAAATATGTAAATTTGTTAGAAGTAATTATATGATTTCCATTCTTATTTCATGGCTTAAATTATCTTTAAAACTTTTATTGATCAATTAATATATTAAAAATTTACTCTTAATCATGTTTAAAATGATTTTTGATTTATTTGAATTTTATTATTAAATATAATGTATTTATTAAAAAAATATAAGCAAAAATAATGCATAAAAATACCTATGAAATGCATGTCAAAATCAGTTCATTTTAGTCACAGAAAAACAGTTGCCTTTTTCATAAAGAATTATATTTTTTATTATTACAACAATAAGATAATCTATTTCATCTCATTTCTTATATTACATTCAAATATTAATTGAATTATAATTAAAATCTTGAAACTCTTTATATGCTTCACCTTACAATCAATTTTCAAAAATTACTTCAGTGTATATGAAGCATTTCTATTAATTTTTAGACATTCCATGAAAATATGTAGCTTATGGGAACATCCCTGAGTAAAAATATTATGACAATTCTGTGATTTATCAAACAAATTGAATACTAATAAAAACAATTGAATAAAAAACATAAAAATATAAAATATAATACAGGTTTTAATACTGTAAGGTGCATGAAATTAAAGAATATTTATATATGGATAATTACATAATATTTGACTAGAAGTATTTAATATAGAAACACATGAATAGTTAAAAATACTGATTTTATAGTTATTATTTGACATATTTTATCTTCATTGATCTGACTAGATTAAAGATATGATTTTATTTCATATTCTGTTAATGGCATTGACAATCTTAATTATAACATAGTATTCTATTTATTCAATAATTTAATTAAATTTGCAGAGTTTTCATGATAAAAAAACTTTGCAAATTTATTTTTTAAGTTGTTGAAATAAAATATATGAAATATGCATCTTGAATAAAATAAATAAAATTGATAACATTTTTGTGAAATTTTAAATAAAGATTTTAGTATTTACAATGATTTAATGAATTTCGAACATTTTAATTCAGTCTTAATTAGCATGTAATATATTTTGTTTTTTGAATTAAGTTTAATAAAATAATTTTAAAACTAGTTATCATTTAATGTTTTAATTTTTGTTGCATAAATTTTCTTGAATTAATTCATAATTTTGCTTACATCTGATCAATAGTTTGGTATTAAAATTAAATTTCTTATTATTTATAAAAATATAGTCATAATTAAATGAACTGTGTTACTAAATATATTTTTTGGTGAGAATGTGTAACAATTTTATAAATGTTATTCCTTAGAATATAAGATATCTTAATAAGTTTATTAAGATAATTGTCATTGTGTACCTTTACAATATTTTAGAATACAATGATGGTTCTAATCGAATTATTGAAAAATATACTATTTATAAATTGTAAACAAAATAAAATCCTATTAATTTTTATTATTATAAATATCCTATTTATAAATTTTAAACTAATATTAATTTCTTTTTTGGGGGAAAAAAAAAAAAAACAGGCAAAGAGAAAAATAAAACAAATTTGTAGAAATTGCTTAAAAACATACATTTTTTAAAACTTCCTCAAATAAAAATTTTTCGTTAATTTAATGTTAATTTTTCAGCTTTGAAATATTTTTTTTAATTTACCATTTTATAAAAATAAAGATAAGTTTAATGTTTATGAGTATTATTAAATGTTATTTTTCCGGTGTTGAATATTACTATGTAATATAATACAAATAATACAATTAAAATTTTAGTTTTAAAATGATAAGTAAAATTTTTAATAT
>JAPDSC010029170.1:0-11953 GCA_026290005.1 Latrodectus geometricus | reverse complement strand
AATGCCAATTATATTTCTCATTTCTTAAAATATAATTGGCATTTTGTTAAAGAATGCAACATTAATAAAGCTAACAATTTTTTGTATATTTTTTATCTAGTGTTTAATAACTAATTTACTAAATGAATTATAAAAGAGCTAAAATTATTATGCCTCCTAACATAATTCATTTGATACGATTTAAGTTTACTTTTGGTAAATATATTTATGATAAATAAGCAAGTAGATAACAGTCAAACTATTTTTTTAAAAAAAAGTATTGTGGCTTATAACTTTTTTATGTAAAGTAATTTATAAAATTCCTCAATGTTTATAAAAATATATATATATAAATATATATATATATATATATATATATATATATCCCTACCCTAAAACATTATCATACTTTCGAATATTTATAAATTTTATAAATTATTATTACTTTACTTAGTTATTTCTTATTCATATTTCGTACATTTCTATCTCTAGCGAATATAAAGTTCTCTTCCTGGCGTAACACTGCCAATTCTACCAAATACAAAGTTTTTGTAATAGTTTATTATAGTGAATATTTTCCACTTTAAATTTCCATCAAACTGATCATTACAGTCATTATTTTGTTCATAATCTTTATAAAAAGTAATAACTTTTATAACAACTATTTTTAAACTAGGTAAATTTCTTTTTAAACATACATATAAAACTATCATAATTTGATCATAAATTTTCTGTTTTGCATTATCTGTTTTAGATGCATTTAGATTATTTTAGTTATTTGATTTTAAAATCAGTATTTTAAATGTTTAAAATTTAAATAAAAAATTTTAGGCTTTTATTTAAAAATCAGCGCTAAAAAACATCTTGGTAAACAATCCTAATTTATTAAATGAAAAATCTCATATGCAGAAAGTAGTTTTAGTTGAAAATATTCTTTAATGATAAGCTAATTTTTCCTAATATAAATAGTGTTGGCGAAACTTCTAGCTATTTGCATTTATTATCCACGATGTTGCGGAGTAAACTCCACATAAAAAATATTAAGCCAAGCTAAAAACAAGTGTAAAAAAAATTTTTTTTCTTTTTATTAACACATTAAGAAATTAATTTATAATAATAAAATCATCAATAATTCACTTGAGTTCCTTTTTAAATTAACTTGCAGTTGTTACACTCCCCCGTATTACATAAAGATTTCAAATATAATGAAATTCATTCAATGACTAGATATATACATGGATATAAATTCTCAGGAAAGAAGAAATATCACAATTTAACATCCGGTTACCACAAAGTGTCAAAATACAACTATTAGAGATTTCTCTCTTATACACTACTGGCCATTAAAATACTGGCCTACACCAAGAAGGCGACATGCTACAGATGTGAAATTTATACGAAACTAAGAAGGTGCTGTGATATGCAAATGATTACCTTTTCAGCGCATTCAGACAAAGCAGGCGCCAGTAGCGACACCTACATTGTGTTTAAATGAGGAAATTGTTCAGCCAGTTCCTCATACACAAATTGCATTTGAACATTGTTACCTGGTGAAAAGTTGTTGTGATGCTTCGTGTAAGAAGGAGAAATGCGTACCAGCACGTTTCTGACTTTGATAAAGGTCGAATTGTAGCGTACCGGGGCTGCGGTTTATCTTATCGCAGTATTGCTGCTCGCGTCGGTCGAGATCGAATGACTGTTAGCAGAATATGGAATCGATGGGTTCAGGACGGTAATACGGAACGCCATGCGGGATCTCAACGGCCACCTATCACTAGCAGCCGAGAAGACAGGCATATTATCCGCATGGCCGTAATGGATCGTGTCACTACGGTTGATGAACTGTGGCATCGTGTTGAAGCTGCATGGGCATCTGTACCTGTACATGCAATCCAATCTCTGTTTGACTCAATGCCCAGGCGTATAACTGCTGTTATTACTGCCAGAGGTGGTAGTTCTGGGTACTGATTTCTCAGGATCTATCCAGCCAAATTTTTTAAAAATTTAATCACTTGTTATTTCTAGTATAATATATTTGTCCAATAAATATCATTTTGTTATCTGCATTTCTTCCTGGTGTAGCAATTTTAATGGCCAGTAGTGTAGTTCGTGTCTGAATAAGAGAGGCAACTTCGACTACTCTCACCTCGCCATCACTTCCAAATACAACTATTAGAGATTCCTCTTTTATAGTTCGTGGCTGAATAAGAGAGGCAACTTCGACTACCTCACCATCACTTACAAGTGTAACTCTACTAATTCTATCAATTTTCCATGCACACCTGGCAAACTGTTTTCCTTTGCTAAAACAACCATACATTTCGCTGCGTTACCATTATCAGTCTGCCTTTTAGATATTTGTTGCAAATTGACAAGGTAATCACGCAATCACTTTTTTCATATAATCTGAGACAACTGATAAAGCTGAAATAATTTCTAATTCAAATACCCAAAAAACTTATTCCAATATGTGAAGCAATTCTACTGTCTTGATTTTTCGAGATGGTGATATAGAAATAATTATTGACATTATTTTTAGTTAAAAGAGAATCTGATGACATTTAGTGTGTTTTAGGTTATTAATATCTCTTTTGAATTCTTTTGAGGATAATAAAATTTCTATTGGAAAATTATATATAGTTGCAATGTAAATTTAGGAAATCGTATATGATGGTCACAGCCAACTGTGAACTTATATCACTAGATCGTCATAGCATAAAAATGTCATAATTTTCGTGTGGTCTGTCACAAGAATTGATGATTTTATACAAAAAAGTTTTAAAAAAATGGTATTAATACGTCGCCAAACCAAACACAGATTTTTTTACAATTTATATATTTAGCACTTTAATTCTTGTTCATTTATCGCAGTTTGTATATTATCTGTACAATACAATGTTAAAGGTATAATCTTTTATAAAATTTATTCCAATAATGCTCAAAAAAAATAATAATTGCGTGAATTCGTACATAATTATTTCAAAATCACCATATTTAGACTTATAAATCCGTTATATTTTCAATATTCAGTGTTTCGACTTACTCAACTTACAAGATAATTTAAAAAACCACCTTCAACTAACCATTTTAGACTTTTATACCTTTTTTCGATTTAAAAACATCAGACCAGACTAATTATGTCACTTAAAAACATTTTTAATATTTATTAATGAATAGTGTTGTAAAGAAACAATGTTAAAAACTTGTTTTTGTTATTTTTATTTCCTGCTTACATATATTTATTTTTTGTTTTTAAATAAATCTTAGTCCTTTCTCACGTTTTCAGATGTCTCTTATAAAAAAAAGTATTTGTTTTACTATTCTCTCCTTGATGTTACCTTATTCTTTCTTTTCGTTATATTTTCTGTGGAAATATTTTTTTTCTCTTAATATAAAAGAAAACATGGCTTTCAAGTTTTCAACGGATTATTTTCGGTAAAGTAGTTTTTTCAATTTTCTCTGCTTACGTCAGCGATGAAGAAAATGCGTTTGAAATCGTATTTTTTTGTTTTCGTTTTTCCTAAAGATATTTATGAATTGTTCATAAAAAAAGAATCTTCCTTTTAAACTTACGATGTTGCTGAAACTGAGGTAAACTTTTTTACTCCTCAATACATGTACAGTTCTATGTACTTAAAACTTGATGTTTTTCTCTTTAAATGGAATATTTTGTTTTCCTAACACTTTAAGTAGATATTTCTTTGCAAAACTCTATACCAAAAAAAAAGATATATCTGTTTGTTTGTCACTAAAGTACCTCCTGAACGAATAAACAACATTTGTACACGTCATTTTATTCCTGTTTGTAGGTCAACCATTTAATTCAAACTTAATGGTTTGAACTATCACATTGATGTTGGTAATAGTTTCTATGATTTGCTCTAAAATTTTACAAAAATATTTTCAGAATTAATATTTGAAGAGATTATATTACAATGGAAAATTATTTCATTTAAAAGAAAAGATATAACTGTATTTAACTAATTTAATGTGAATTTTTGATGTGGATATTTATTCTTTTTATTTGAATTCAAAACACTTTATGCAGAAAAGAGGACAATAAGATGTATTTCCTAAATTTCAAGGGAAATTGTACTTGTATTCTATTAATAAACTACGGAAATTAAATCTGTTGTGATTTTTTGTTATTTTTTTATGCCAAAAATGCACTAAGATTTCACGAAATGTCTTAAAAAGTTCTTATGATTTACACATATAATAAAAAATTCCACAAATGATATTATGCTAAGCTTCTTTGTTTCTGTTATTTAATTTTCTTAAGATATCTCGCTCATGGTACCTCATTGTTAAAAACGTCATATGACTTTATTGACCTTAATCGAGATTAAATTTTATTAAATTATCATATAATTAATATAAAACATTCAATTTTTTGATAAAGTTTTTCATTTAAGACAATGCTTCATACACACCTGCAGTAAAAGTATTCATTGCAAAAATGCCAGCTTATACTTCGCAATGAAAACCATTAGATTTAATCTTATTATTTGCATTTCATTGTTTATTGTAATTTTAATTCAAATTTATACAAATGTTTTTTGTATTTTAATCTTTTTAACGTTGATCTTGGGTTTTGAATAGTTAAAACTTAATTTTTGGCGCAGTTTTTCCTTTTTGGACCTTGCGTCATAAAACCCAACCAACCATTAGATTAAATCCCCAATCGCGCATACGTTTAAATCACTAAGTCTTGATATTCTTTTACTTGACAACTGCTGAATTCAGTATCTTATCTTTAATCTCGTTGGCTTGATTCTAAATAAAACTCGGATCTCCCTACCTATCGATCATAGTGTCTCAATTACAACCGTATCGATGAATTTAGCAAACACATCACTCATCGTCACCAATAAGCTATTTTATGTTTGTAATCCAATGATATAAGCTTTAAAAATTCTAAAATATTCTACAGTTAAAATAATTATTTTCAAAAGCTCTTTTATGACACTTTAAGGCATAAATCATTTCATAATTACTTTGTGTTATAAATGATATCGTTGATTAACTTCATATTTGGCAAACTTTGTTAGATGGGCTGGATATTTATGGTGAAATGCGGAATCGATAGCTCTTTCATCGTCTCAACATTCTTGGCCTAAAGCATTTTGGTAATTGACATTTATAAATGTTTTCCATTAGGTAGTTTGATTTATAACGCCCATGATGTGATTCCTAAACTGCTTTGAGTGATAAAATGTTTCTGCTAAGCAAGTTTTCTTCCATCATTTCTCATCGTATATATATATTTTGATTAATTATAAAATTATTTTTATGTATTTTATAAATTAGTGCAAAAGTTGACTGTGTGTGTGTGTCCAATTGTATCTTTAATATTTAAGTGATTTATATTTTATTTTCAAAAATTTTTATGGCAACTATTGTATTGCTTTAAAAAATTTTTGTATATACATCGAATATAATGTATATACATCGAAAATTAATGTACATTATTATTAATCCAGATAAGAAAATAAAATAATGAATGAATGTCACTTAATTTACATGCTTGAAAAATATACTTATATCAGCAGATATATTTGATGAAAATTAAAAAAGGATATATTTTGTAATCTCTAATAATACTGCAAAATATTATTGACAAATCATCTTTAACAATAATATCGATTATGGCAAAACTTAAAAGCTAGTTTCTTTTAAGTATGTTTCATATGCATATTTAGAAATTATGATATTCTAAGTTATAATTCCTAATCATGTGCATTTGCATAGAACTAGAGCTTCTAACAATAGTCTTTGTTAAGAAATCATTCAAATGTTATTTGAGGACAATGTCGCATTTTTAACCCTGAAGATTTGAATATTCTGAACTGGTATTCTCTACCTAATTCCCTTCATCATAGTTTCATTTCAACTAATCATGAGTTATACACTCCTTTTTTATTCTTCTCAAAATATTAGTTGAATATACTGCTAGTGAATCCATTTTAAATTGTAGATACTGATTAAACTAACTATTGTATGAAAAAAGTTACCATACAAAGACCAATAACCTTTCTTCCAAATCGTAGTAGGATATTAACCTTAAGAATTAGCTAGGTTAGGATAAAGCCTTCTAATTTCCAGTCTTGATATCCCTTTGTTCCCAATATCACAACTTATGGGAAAACTTTTATGAACAGAAAAAAGCAAATTGATGTTGAACATCTTAGTTTAAAAGTTCTGGCGAAGTAATATAACACTAAATATATTTATTTTGTTGTAATATTTTTCTTTTTTTTTACATTTTGACAGTGTAGTGAACAACTTAACAGAATAAGACTGTTGTAAGCACTTTAATATATTAATATATCCTGTTCAAATAGCCTTTAGCAAGGATTTTTCATATATAATAGGGCATCTTCACGTAGTGCAAATGCAGAAACCTGGAAAACTCCTAAATACTCAAGCCAAAAGACTGCCTGCAGAAGGTGAAAGCGCAATATCCAATCTCTCGTTGTTCAACAATTGCTGGGATAAATATTTTTGATAATAATATCTAATCAGTATCAAATGAGCATAACTGCATCTTTCATTTTTCTTTTGTGGCTTCGACTCCTACTTCAGTTTTGAGTTGAAACCCTGTACAGTGAATATTATTGTTAGGAATTCACTGAAACTGTCGACTACAAAAAAGTTAGCTTTTCTGTGGAGAAAGCCGATCCTATTTCATAATTTGCTTGTTCTTTCTTTTCATTTCATCATAGTATCTAAATTTTTCTCTAATATGTTGCATTAATCTTTCAAAGAGAAATTTTGTATTATTCGATTCACTTTTTTCAACTTTTTTTTTTCAAGAAACTGAAACAAATCTCCTTTTTTTTTATCAATAAGCAAAAAAGTGTTAAACACATTCTGCTCTTCGAAGAACTCTTTTTCGAGATGAAAATTTCTTTTTCTACGTTTACTTTGTTTACGGTAGCGAAAACGAAACCACCTTTACCACTATATACATTTCTTTTTATCCAATTTTTTTTCCTTAACTAAAGTTTTATCTTAAAAGCTTTAAGTTTAAAAAGATCGTAAATTTATTTTACTCTTAAGATGGTAAATCTATTTTTATAGCTTAGCTTTTCTAGAAACATAATTTGAAAATTTTTTCCACATAACTACATATGTCTCTTCTAAATATTTATTACAAAACGTTGATTATAGAATAAAATGTTTAAATTTATATATTTTATAAAAATGGATGAAGTTATAGATTTAGTTTAGTAACAAAAACTATTTGACAATCATTTCAACACACTTTTGCTTGAGAACTTTATTTCTAGTTAAAGTTATCTCTTAATTTTATTACTAATCTATTTATGAAAACATATATTTCTATTAAAAGTATCACCATGTAAGTCAAAATTTAAGTATCTTATTTTCAGAAGAAATTTCAAACTTTAAAGTTCTAATATCCTGTCCATATTTTGCTTATTATCGAAAATTTTCTTATTATTGAAATCTTACTTATTATCTTTTCTCACTTTTTCCAATAAATTAGATGATTGAATGAGATAATATCGAATTATTCATTTTTCCTTATTTTTTACTTCCACAATTTTTTAAAAATTTTAAAAGCACAATAAGCCTCAAGATCATAGTATTTTTTATAATAAACAATTCATTTCCAATTTAAAAGATGAATCTTGTAATAAAACCAAGAAATATAGAAATATTTTCCTGATAGTTTTGTTGTATCACATTGTGACAGCAATACATCACAAATTAAAAATGTAAAATTTTATAGGCAAAAAATAAAGTTAAGTACCTAAAATATATTTGAAGGAAATAAAATAGAACTATAATTATAATCTTAATATAATATTAATAAAATAGAATTATAATATAATTCTATTATTTCTAACTTTATTAAGATTTTTCAAGATACTCAAAATTTTAGAGAATCCCCATAATCATATTTTATTATTTATCGAAATATTAAATTTGATCTGAGACATGTAATTAATAACTTAAGTGATTTCTCTAAATTTTTATGTAATTTAATATTTAATTAAACTTTTATTTTAACTCAGCGGGATATTTACTCAAAAATCCTAAAATATTTTCATTTATTTTACAGGAATTATTTATCACCACTATGTTCATTAATAATTTTAAGTATTTTTCTATTAAATTAATAATTTTCTATTTTTTACCATTAATATTTGAAAGCGAAAGATTAGTATTTTAGTGTTAAAATAAATAAAAATTGGCAATTATATAAGAGAACCATTAGCAAAGAAGCACATTTAAAAGTCACGTTATTTACTAGCTCTGTTGTAATATTTTTCGTTTTATTATTTAATGATAGTGTAAACTAATTTAGTCCGTTAAATTCCTTCCTTTTAACAGAATTTAAATCTAATAGATTAAAAGCGGCCTCTCTTTTTAAAGAATAACAGATTTTAACTTTTTTATTTGAATAAATAATTATCTAATGTCATGAATTGCATCATTAATATTAAGTATTATAGATTAAGAAATTATGTTGAACTAATTTTATAAATATAATATTTAAGTTGCATTTTTTACATTCTGCTTCAAATTATTGCATTTCATAATTTTCATTAAGTAATGAAATATCAAGAGAAAAAGTCATTTATATTAGAAATTTGTAAAAAGAAAATTTTAAAGTTCTTCACATTTTATTTACTTTCATTTTATTCATCATATTTTAAGTTACCTTTTCATTAAGTATCATAAAATTTTATTTCCTTAATCAATTAAAAATTCATATTAATAATTATTTTACCCTTTAATACATATTAATTATATTTTTAAAACCTCTGATATTCTTAAAACTTATTTGCAGTGAGTTATAAAATATATCGTAACACAGTACAATGGAAAATACTTTATTTATGATAAAAATAGATGTATAGTTAAAATGTAAATATGTAACATAACTTAAAGATATAATAAAAGATAAAAGAAATATATAATATAAAGATCAAAAAGACGTAAATTTTAAAAAATTAATCAGAAAAATTCAGAAGAATAAACTATAAAAATACTTTGAACATAATAAAGATTACTTCAGAATAACAATATAACAAAATTATAAAGAAAATATAATTTGCTTAGAATAACAATATAACGAAAAAAAAATTGCTTAGAATACTGATTTTAGAAAAACATTTTACTTAAAAAACAATATAAGTAAAAAATAAATATTTAAGAAAATAATATAAATAAAATACACACATAAAAAATGTTATTAAAATATTTAATACAATAGTATAAACATTGATAGGCAATGAAAAATGTAATGTAATTTTTTAAATTAGCAATTTTATTCTTTATTTATAATTTTTTTATAGTTTTAAAGGGTAAAAAACAAAGAATTTTTAGTGCAGTTCCTTAAAAAAGTTTCAACAGTGACTAAAATCCTATGGCAGTCATAATGATAGGTTACAATAATTGCTTATTATTGCATACATCATGGTATAAATAATGCGTATATTTTTGTCAATATTAAGCAATTATTATTTTTTTTATTTGGCATATATTTAAGTTTATTTTACTTTTTGCAGTTGAATCATTATGAAACAGTAATATGTAAACTTCGGAACGCTAATTAGCTCTGACAACTATTCTGCTTTCAGTTCAACTGTTTTGTGGTTTGACTACCACATTAAGTGTAGATGTATAAAGTGGTTCAAAATGTACTTTAAGCCGTTAATCTGGATTAAAATAATTTTAGTGCTCAGAAAATGGAATTAGTGTAATATACCCAAAGTCTAATTTTAACAGAGAAAAATCTTATAAATTAAATAGGTTTTTTCTAATTATAAAACGGCTCTTTTTGTTAATTATTTCATGAATATTAAACTCCCAGCAATGAGGATCATAAATGATATTAATGAAATAAATGCTATTAATGAAATAGATGCTATTAACAATAAAGCAAGCAAATAAATATATGTAATTATGTAAACAATATACATATTATTTTTATATTTTATTAAATTTTATGGATATCTTTTGATTCATTGGTTCATCCAATTACCACAAAATTTTCATAACAAATTTTAACAACATTTAATGCTTTTGATCAACATCATTGCACATAAATGTCAATTTTTGTATAAATAACAATAAAATTGAAATAAATAATAGTAAAGTAATAACATTTGGTTGATATTATGGTATGACCAACATCATAGCAATAACAATCTTAGTCAATACCTTATTGGATAAGTTTCGTTTCGTTTTCATATTAAACATCTAAAAAGCAATAGCAAAATTACATAAGTTTTTTCTTGTATGCCAAATAACATAAAAAATCATATTAATATGAAAAGCAACACTGATTTATTAATATTTTTTAGTATACCTGAATAGCAAGTCTAAGATAAATTGTTTTCTTTTTAACCGTAATATTTTCAGTTTCCTTACCCAAAAATAAGGAAACGTTCTTTTCAATTTCCAGAAATCCGTTTGCTTCTGATTCTTTCATATCTTATTCAGTATATAGACAAGTAATATTTTCCAAAGTATATAGAAATGGATTTTGCTACTCAATCTTAAGCTTTACTTTCGCACTGTTGCCATTTCTTTCCTAGTTGATGGATGAATTCAGGAAAAAAATGCAATGAAAAAAAATGAATTTTTTTCCGAAACGGAATCAGTCAATGACTTATAAAAATTTATGAAGTTAACTCTTTGAATTTTATATTTATTACCATAATTTCAAGTAGCAGGAATTAAAGCTTTAGTTAACTATTATAAAAATATAGAAATTAAAATAAAAATTTCATAAATCTTAGTTAAGTTAGAAATTAAAATAGGGATCTTTAATTTATAAAAAAGTTAGAAATTCCGTCAGCAGCATTAATGAACAATATTCTGAAGATATTATTTTCTTGTTTTGGCAATATTTTTTTCTTAAAATTTGTTCAACATAAATGTAAAACTATATAAAAATGTTTTTTTAAAAGCAAACAAACTAGATTTCTTTTATTTGAAGTCTTTTTTTATGCTCTTAAATCTATTTACTATTTCAAATATATTGTTAAAGATCTAAAATGTTGTAAGGAAAATAATGTTACTATTTTGTTTTTAATAACTTCTTGTGATAACAAAACTTCAATTCTTAAGTCTCACTCTTCGTCATCACTTTCTTGAAAAGACCATAAGTTCACTGAACTCAATTTTCAGAACTTTTTCTGTTATTTTAATTTTTCAGCATTCTGGAGAATATGGAAAATTATTTGTTTGCATAAGAAGTAAATAAATTCAACAAAAATGAGTTGCCATAACAATAGCAACTAATAAAAAATTATTCTCGAGTGTTTAATTCATAACATACATTAACTACTTCCCTATGAGGGAATTATGCAGACCTAATGAGTCAAATGTAAATAGATTTCTGAAAAATTAGAGAAAATACTTTAAGCAAAAGCAAACTAAATTACAATACTTAAAATTCTACTTTAAGACTCTTGATTGCTTAGTAATTTGGTAAAAAATTATCACTAAAAGTTAAATCTACATATTTTGTAATATATTTTTAATTTTTAATAATGTGACTGGAATAGTAAAATAATTAATTTGTTGACTAAATATCTATAATATAGATAATAATATTTTAGTGTCAAAAACTTGAGGCCAAGTGATATAGTTATTATGATCTCTTTAAAAAAATTAATTATTTGATTTATAACAAGTTAGACATTGATTTGAAATTATATCATTTCATCATCTATAAGCAATACGCAGTAATCCTTGTATAATTAGCCGAGTTGGTAAATGAAAAATTAATTTTCTGTCCTTCATTTCAACTGTGTGTGATCTTTATTCTTAACTTTAGATTGGATGTTTGCAATGGTTAGAAATATACTTTAAGTTATAGATTTGGTTGAATAAACCTTCATGTGCAAAACAATGACTCCAGGAAATCAGCAAAACCAAATTCGTTTCAGGTGTCAATGTTTGCAGTATATTGTAATCCTATGCATGCCAA
>JAPDSC010029165.1:0-22624 GCA_026290005.1 Latrodectus geometricus | reverse complement strand
GAAGTTTTGGTTCAGCTGCACTCGAAATGCGCATGAGTATTCTGCATGAGTGTTCAAAAGAATAATGATTGTGCATCTGTTTCCCTTTCACTATTTCTTGAAAGGAAAACTATCCCTTTTACTATTTCTTCTGGAAGCATATTGTCAGAATTCCTCCCCTCATAAATATAAGACCTTTATTAAATATTTGAAAGCCTTCGTTGAAGTTTTCTGCTTTTTGTATTTGTACTTTTAGAAAGGTATTATTCAGAAAAAAAGGACCAAATTACTGAATTAATTTTATACGTAAAAGTTTAAATAAATATCATAAATTTATTTGTATTAATTTGGGTACCATATACTGGTTAGTCTGACGGCCTAAGGAATTAAATATATAACACGAAAATTATCTTTTGGGAGAACTTTTTAATAGATATTGGGCCTTAATCACGAGTCCCAAGACAGGAAATTTGGAAAACTCTCTAGCATGCACCCTGCTAAACATGCACGCAGAAAGGAATAGTGAAACATTCCTCAACCAACAGTGCCTGGGATTGAACCAGGAATATTTCGTTCTGAAGTGCATTGTCCATGTTATTTATGTGGCAATTTTTATAAGAGCAAATACAAGAGTATGAATACAAAAGAATAATAATTTCTTCCATACTGTTAAGATTTTCATCCCTTTAGAATAACTAGTAAATTTATTTATACGATACGATTTATTTTATTGATGATATATATTTATTTCTATCCATCAAAATCTTAGGTTCTAATTTGGAATCTGAAGATAAGATAGTGCTTTATGAAGTAGGTCTTGGGTTCGATCCAACTACTGTCAAGCAACTGAAATAGGTTTTTACTTTCTGCGAAGACGACAACCGGGATGTGTGTTAAAAAGAAACTACAGACTTTTTAAACACATTTTATTTAAATCTAATTCACAAAAGTAAAACAAATGCAACAAAAAAATATCACAATAAAAAATAATCGACGCTTCGTATTCATCTTTTTTTATTCCATGTTTCGTCTCAGAACAACAGTCCATGCATTATAAGAAAATCCGAGATTTTAAAATCATAGAAAGGACACTTGCGTTCTTTCTGAAATTGATGTCTCTACTTTAACAATTCAGGTGATCAGCTCAATGTTTTGACAATCTCATAAGTACTGTTGTCAGATAGTTTCTGATATTCATCTAGTAATTGTCTTCTGGAAGATTTTTTCATTGATAGAAAGCCATTTATATAAACCAGTCTCGTGAGAGGGGAAACTAGGAAAACTCTCAAGCACTCACTCTGGCCGAAGTGCATGCAAAAAGTAGAAGTACAACATCGACCTCCCTTTGTTCAATAGTGGATGATACCGAAACTGAGATTTTTCACTCTGAAGAGCTCTGCCCTTTTTTTTTTATTAATATACAAATTTTGCAATAATAAATATGAAGGGATTAACACAAAAGTATAATAATTGTTTTTTTATTACAAACACTTTCTAGCCTTCGCTAACTAAAATTAGAAGAATTTATGACTTAAAGCAACCAAATCTCAATTTCTTATTATAATTATTGAGAAATTTACTTGCTGTAATATTTTCTAAAATGTATTTTATATGATATTCATTTCTTTTTAAGCTAATAATCAGCAATGACAAATAAATTCTATATGGTATACGAACATTTGGAGATAAGTAAATTAATTCATCACTGCAAGTAAAATTTAATTATTATTTCATCTTAAAAAGTTTTAATTTTATACTAAATATTTTGCAAATAGTTTATATTCTTGTAATTTTATAAAGAATTATATAATTAATTCGTGGTAGGAATATGAGCCATCGATACCATATATTCAGATGGAATTAAATTAATTTGCTCTTCCGTATTTTATTAAAAAAAATTATAAAAATGCTGTTTTTGGTGTCTCTTATTTTTATGAAACTCGAAAAACTAACAATGGTCTCATGATTTTAACTCAAGGTATCTGATAAAGTCGATGTCTAACAAACCATTACTTTCGCTTCAGAAAGGATCAGGTATCGAGTCACTAACCTTCTAAATAAAACCATTCTTTCCTCGTGATACTGTCACGAAATCTTTTTTAATATAGTGATTCATGAGGGGTGATGATTCCATTTCGCGTGTGTGTATTACTTGTTATATGAATATTGGAAAAATTAATAAAAATAACTATATATGTTGTCTAGGAAAATAAACTCTTATCCCAATATAAATTCCGACATTTTTTCATCTGAACAAGAGAATCTAGTTCGTTTTAAGCAGGAAAATATTATATGTGAATTCCTGCCTTGGGTTTAACAGCTCGTGGGTTAAAATTCCACCTTGCGTTTGGAAGGTTGTAGTAATTTGGAATTTATTAATTTTAACTGCTTTGAATTGAAAGCCCACAGTCTAATTGTCTCTCGTACATGAGAAATGACCATTGAATGGCAAATAATAAAATAAACTTTTATATGAGTAGATGACGACATTGTTTATGTTTCTCAAAATTTGCAGTTTTGTAAAAAATAATACATGTATCAGAATTTAAAGTTAGTTATTTTATCAATTTACCCTCTCTAAGAAGAACAATTTGCAACAATTACTTATTGCTTTGTATGAAAGTGTTAAGAAAATGAAGTATATTTATAAACAATTCTTATTTCCATTCATTTTATTAATAAACATTAGGCAAATAATTACTTATTTTCTGTTCCAAAAATACATTTTAAAAAATAAATTTCTAACTTATTTTAAGTAGGAAAACAGTTCGCTGTTTTCTTCAAAATGTAATTTAACCCTTCCCCATTTACCACGCTGAGTTAATAAGCAGCTCTTGCTTTCGCTTCGACAGATTGTGGGTTAGAATCCCACCTCAGGGTTAAATGTTTGTAATGGTTCAGAATCCACTTTAAACCTTAGATCCCGGTCTAATTGGTTATTGTGCAGAAGATGACCGTTGAGTGATAAATCGATCTGTTAACCATTTATCTGCTTTTTTGTAGATAATAGGAAGCATTACGTCATATTCTTGTTCGATACCCGAAATTACTTTTCCTTCCTCATTACTTATGAATGATTTAATTATCCGATCATTTTTCTTAGAAATCAGGTCGAATCTACATTCAATAAATCCTGAAATGAGATTTAAGGCAGATGTGGTTTCTTTATTGAAGTTCATGTATAAGTGACTCATTTTCAATGAAGTCGCCTGGTAAATGTCCTTGTTTCAGTAATAACGGTGTTTAATAAGGTCTTCATGTCTAAATGTTATCTTTCCTGCAACATTCTTCCAAAAATAGATTGACGAATGATGCATCGTGCTTAAAAAGACAATTGCATTCAAACATCGAACCATGATCATTTCTTTCATGATCAACATCATCCATGACACTCTGACAATTTTTATTTTTTATTGATTATTTATACTCTGATCCATGTGTTATAAGATTTACGGCAATTAAAAGATCCTGATTCAAAACAATTTTCTTTACCATAAAATATAAAAAACAAAAATTTTTTTGAAAAAAAGGAACAAAAGATGGAAGAAAACAAGTTTGTAAAAAAAGTGTTTTCAAAACTTTTGTTCTTAAATGGAAAATAAAACTACTATTGTGTCTATGGGTCTTAACCATAGTTAAAGACTAGCCACAAGTATGTAAAACCGTGAGGGCTCGTAAAAATGATTGTCTATTGTATTAAAAATTATTCACTTGAAAATAATTTGAGGGATTTCAACCTATGAAAAATGGTGTATTCTGATAAAATGGGAATCAACCTATGAAAAATGGAATATTCTGTTTATTTTCAGACCTTGCTTGTCCAAATTGGCGAAGTTGGCGAGTTATTTGGCAATTTTTTGAAGAGTGACCGTAAATTTTTATTATATTTTTCATTTCAAATTCCTAATGGGTTCTTTTTTATTTTTTCAAAAATTTTGTTGCAAAAAAGCCATGTTATGAGCAATATTAAATAAAATGAAAGAAATCTTTAGTCGAAAAAATAATTTCCGTTCATGAAATTACAGTTTATATAATCTTAAATAGTATTCATTCTTGAACACAAAATCAAAACTTTCAAGTATTTAAATATTTTTTGAAAAATAATTGTTTTTAACGATAAAGAGAAAAATTATTTTAACATTAAAGAGAAATTATTAGAATCTCTAGCTAGCTGCAAAGGTAACCTGATCATCAGGTTACCTTTGCAGCTCTTTGGCTCTCTTTGACAAGATTGCAAAGCTCTAATCCCCTTTCCACCACCTCTCCTCACCCTGTCGAAGAATAAAAAGATCGCCGGCAACTTCAGAAGCCACGCCTCCAGGCAATTTTCTTGGACCCCTTCTCAGTCTGGGACGGCCTCATCAATTTGGTCCCTTACCATAGATGTCAAAATTTAAACCAACCCCAGACATTTTAACTTTTAACTTGGGGATTGTACACAAACTGAATATCGTAAAATTTATTTATAGCAAATATACATTAACTGAATATTCATTAAATAATACATTTATATACCTATACCTAGATTTACAATTACGAGAATTAAACTTTTTTTGCTCTAAATGTTTTGACGTACTTATATGTTTTGTATTTATTTCTCATTATGATATATATCAGGTAAGGCCAAGACGCCGACCGCGAACACATTTTAGGTAGTCCACGCGACCATCCGGATAATGACCTCAGATATTAACAATTTAATTTATGACTTATGACATAGAATCAATGAATTATATAAAATAAAAATTTACTACAGTCTACGCTTTAAAACCCAAAACAAACTGTGCAAAGATTTAAATTTCAAAGATTTATGATTAAAGGTTTACGATTTGAAACCTAAAACGGACATGATGAGCGCGATTAAAACATTCAAAAAAACTATAGAAAGGTATGCATCACAATTAAGAGAACATGAATTGAGAAACTTTAAAAACATGGAGGAAGAATGCATCCATAATCCAAACCGAGACTTCGAAGATTTCGCTTAATATTTACTTGTTTTGTTTGAAGAATTTGAAAGAAGATTCGCTGATTTAATTAGGTTAATATAAATACTCAATTTTATGATATTTCCATTTAATGAAAATGTCAACATTGATGGAGTATCTTAAAAAATAGGATATTTAGGTTTCAAATTAGTATGGAATTGCATAAAAATGTAGCTAAGAATGGAGATATTAAGAAAAATATTTCCAGCATCATTCAAAGTCAGATATGAAATGAATTTGATGTAAGTTATTTTTGAATGTGAATTCAAGATGTGTTGGATTAAATATACCAAACACATCTTAAATTTACATTCAAAAGGTTGAACCAATCAGAATCCTTTAAAGGAAGGCCAAGATTGTTTCATTTTATCAAATGTTTGAAATAATGATTTACCTATGAAAATTTTGAGTTATTTAATAACTGTTGTTAAAAAAATACGTTTATATTTTCGATTCTTATTTTGTGTGAAAAGGTTATTAAATTTTTAAAACATAGACATAATATCAGAGTCAATAAGTTCTTTTCTATTAAAATAAGTTTATTTTCAAAAGGTGTGTATAGTGGTTTGCTTATCCTTCAATGGTCAATCTTTTATATACCAGGGCCGACTAAAAAGGGTGTTCAAAAACGGAAGACGCTCTTACTGACTTAAGTCGCCCAGTTACTGACCAAGAGATTTACAGACGGGTTTCACCAAGTGTCATAAGTAACAACAAAAAAATTTTCTTTAACTTCAAATACAATGTTCTGAAAATTTGAATTAGTTATTATTATTATCAGTACGAAAATATTTCACTTAAATAATAGTTTCTGTATTTAAATAAATTGGAATTTTAATTCCAATAATGCATTTTGTTATTTGAAGAATAAAATTTTTAACCTCCCCCCCCCTCAAAAAATTAGATTTTTTTAGATATTTAATTTATCAAAATTAAGAAAAGATAATTTTGAATGTTATTAAATTCATAGGTATAATGTTTCCCATCATTAATTAAATTTAGGGAGTGAGTTATAAAAATCAAACATTTTTCTTGAAAAATATTGATTACAAATTAATAAAATTAACTTTTATTGAATTAATGGATTATTACTACTCTCACGTCGAATATGAAGTCGTGTGGGAATAGAATGTTTGTTTATTGAAGAAGGGGTCTTTACGCATATTTGGGATGATTATGTACACAATTAGGTTCTGCGATATTTGTAGGATTATACAGTTTCTCTTCTAACTCTCGTATATTTTTCTTTCTCGACTAAAACTGCACAATATCAAAAATACAACAAATTTTTAAGGATGGTGCACTGAGGAAACGGTTCTTCTTTTTCTGGTCAGGTGTAAACATCTGGTCCGCTTCATGTCTTTTCCCACGGATAAGAAAACAAGATTGATTGAATTCAGTTGTGTCTTTTAAGGGATGGGAATAACATGGTCTGAGTGTACTAACACCTGTTTGACCAAATTTATAGGGGGTGGATGAAAAATCTTTTCAAAACTTGAACATGCTTTATTTTATTAATATTATTTCATATTTTTTAATTTTTTTAAAATCTGGTGTTAAGTCACATAACCCTTTTTCATGGTGAACCTGAGGAAAATTAAAAAAAATAATGAAATAACATTTTTAATTGAAATAATTAACAGCTAATTTTTTAGACAAGTTCTACCTCTCATTTGAGATTTAGAAATTCATCTTTAGTTTTTTCATCATATCTATCTTTCAAAGGCACTTCAAGATAGATTGGCATCTCATTAAATAACATATTAAATCTGTAAATATTGAAAACGGGACGATGTTTAAAAATGAAAAGTTGTGTTTTTATTTCTAAATATTTTGTGTGCGACAGATGGTACTTATTACTTATTGTAATAAGCAGCAAAAAAATACAAAACTTTAAAACCGAAATTAACAGAAGAAATATAAAAAAATTGTAACGTGGTGAAATTTTTAAATTATTTTTATTAGTTTTCTGCTCTTAACAATTTTAACGTTCCTGGAAGTGGTGAAACAAGAAAGAATGAAGTTAGAACTCCAATACTTCAAATCTAACTTCTTGAAGTGAATGTGGAGAAAATACCCTAGGAAAGATTTATGTATTTAGTGTTATAATAAATATAATCCAGATTAATAGCAAATTGTACATACATTAAACATATATTTGTAGCATCGGCGTTATTTCTATGCTTTTTCAACAATAGGGTCCGTAAATAAATAATAGTAAAGTACTTGATACAAGTACGAAGTACTTCACTAGTTATAAGCATGTATTTTACCACTCCAAATTCAAATAGCTATGCAGTTTTCCTGGCAATGGCAGCTGGTAAATTCCCTCTGGCAACTTGAAATTAAAATTGAGTTGTTTGCGGATAACGCAACGGGCATAGTGCTTCAGTTTTCTTGGTTCCGTTCGAGTCTTGCAAAACACTTTATCCCATTCCTCGTAAATCTGGTCGATATCTAGCTGAGTTTTATTCTCCAGCTTTTTCGCCGAAACAGTTCTGACTTCGTCGTTCGTTATGAAGGATTCTGGTATGGCTCTCCACAGCAGTTCAATCTTCTGAGGAAAATCCTGGTAGATTTTCTCAGAATGGAAACAATGGTTATAAATGTGAAGATGGAGTAGGAAACGCCTTAGCGTCATATACTTTGGTTTAATAAGCTCAAGGGTAGAGATACTGAAAATAACAAAATTAGGAGTATCAGTATTAAGAACATTAGGACAATCTGTTATTAAAAAGACATCATAAAAGAGAATTAAATACTTCTTACATGTTATCCATCAACAATTTTTGTGAAAAAAGTATATCTCCAAATGTTGTAAATTATTGCTCACTCTCAAAGGCCATATTTTTTTACTACACTGCTCAAAACAATTAAAGGATATTGTAAGTTTTATATAAAATAAAGGTATAAGCGATTTTTTTTTGCCGAAAATGGGAGAAGAGAATTACAAATGCAATTTTTTTCTGATTTTCAAACTGTGCAGTATGTTAATTTTGAGTTCGACGTAAAAAACGTCACTTCAACGGCAGTGAATGAAATTTGACTTTCAACTGAATAAAAGACAATGAAGACAAGGATGATCAGCATTCAGTGACTGCTGTGTTTCGATGAGTACGATGTCTCAGCGAAGTCATTTAACCTATTCATTGGAGTGTCACAAAGTGGGATTTCCAGGATCTGGAACCGTTTTTCGGAGACTGGAAGTGCAGGCCGAAGACCAGGGCAAGGTCGTAGAGAGGCTACAACACCCAAGGAAGATCATTATTTAGTGTTAACGGCTAGGAGACACCGAAATATGAACGCTACTCTTTTCCAACAACACCTTTACTCGGCTTTTGACACCACGGTTTCAACTCAGACTGTTCGAATCTGGCTCCATGGTGTAGGTCTATATTGTTACTGATTATCGGGAAAGAGCAAGTAGGCAAATATTTTGCCATACTCACTTAGAAAATCTCATAAGTCGTCTCTTTTTTCTTAATATGGTTTTAGAAAAATAATTTCCATCGAATTTGTGTTCACGGAAAGGAATATTTGAGATTTCGTTAATAATGAAATCTATTGCATAGAATTTTTGAAAGTACATTGAATTATTTACGGTGAAATATAGTGTGTGAAAGACGAAGAAATGAAACTTCTATTCAATGAAGCATTAAATGGGACAAACATATGGCATAAAATGGGTCATGAGAAAAAATGAAAAAGCATCGTGTCTTTAATTACGCATTATTTAATCAGGTTTCTTAATTTGAATCATATCCATTTAGAAATTAAAAAAAATCTGAGTAAAAAAATATGTGATCAAAATTCATCTTTCAAATTTTCGCTCAGATATTTGAAAATATATGTCTCTTTTATCTATAAGCTAGAGCTGACATTTTTAAAAAATGCATTTTTAATTAAAAAAAATTATGGCAAACGGATGTGCCAAATGTATAGGTCTCAATAACTTATTACAACTGTTTTATTTATAACGCGCAAAACAGTTATAAATAACTATTATGAAATAATGAAAGAATAGGTGAATGCTGATTGGCTTAAAAATAACCAAAAACTCAATATCCGCTATTGCTTTAAAAATAGCAGTCATTATTTCATTTTTTTGTTCGGCTTTTTCATTGGTTTAAAGATAATATGTTTGATTTTTCTACCTCCCTAGCAGAAGAAATAAATCTCACTTGATGAATTTCCTATTTCCTCTCAGAAAGTATTTTGCTATCAAATTGATATGTCGGAAATATTAGGTTAAGGATAAGTAATCCATTATTTTTTCGGTAGACGTCTGTAGTGATCGATATCTCGTGAGGTATCTATCAAACAATTTCAGATTTATGCTAGTTGGAAAGGTGAAATTTGACACTAAAATATCCTCTTGCGGTTTTTTGTTTGATTAATTCAGTTACGAGTACAAGGTTTTAAAAATGGAAGACAACAAACAGAAAATTCGATACATTTTCGTTTTTCTTTTGTAACGGCGAAAAAGATAGCCGGGTGGCTAAAATTGTGAAAGGTTTTTATCGTCCTATATAAGACTGTAACAACCAGTTACGTACAATTTTTATTTCGTCGATTCAGTTCCGGTATTTCCCCAAACTAATATAATGATTTGTTAATCTTTTCCTTCATATAAAATTATTTATTTATTTTTAAATTTAAAATAGTTTTTATTGAGGAAAAATTTTGAAGATTTTTCGTCACAGCTAAACTTATAATTGATATAATATGTACATGTGTATGTGTTCGAGAAGCATGTACCAAATTCTTGAAACGAATACTTTTCGTACACTACAAACATAGTGCCTTACTGGGAAAAAAATCTTTAATCCTTTAATTTATTACTTGGAGTTCCGTTTCAAATTAAAAATAAAAGTAAAATTCAAGTAATGATCAATTTTTTAACATTATAATTTCAAAAATATTATTTAACAAATACATCGCTAAGTCTATAGTAAAATTAGGATTTATAATATTTTTCATAAAATTTATCTTTCATATGTAACATTTAATTTTTCTGTAACACAAATCATTGTATTCTTGAAATTGCTTTATAAAATTTTAATACAGTTATTTCACATTTATGACTAAGTTTTCCATTCGTAGAATCTTTTTTCCATAAAATGCTATCATAACAATTCCGTCTTTTCTAAATTCTTTAAAAAAGTAATTAATTTTTTTTTATTTCTAATGGCGGGCACCCTTGAGCAAGTAAGTACATTAGCCCATTTGCCGCAACAAGACCGGAAACTGCTACTCATTTTATCGTTACCCGGTGGGCACCAGTGTACCAAGTCACTGAGTTACGAGTAGCATCGCATATACCCAACCCCACAAACCCGTTTATAGGGCGGGCCACATTCATCCATCATCTGAGGAAAGGACAAGAAACACAGAGAGAGGGAAAGAAAAAGTGCATCCATGCCCGAGCAGGGATTCGAACTCAGGTCCTCCCCATCTGTAGTCAGTTTCGGGAACCACTAGACTGGTTTTGCGGCAAGAAATTTTTTATATTTGATTTTATTTATAAAGAAAATCATTCATCAAAATCTAAGAAAAAAAAATTAAATGCAAACCACAGTCCTAAAAAATATCTAGCTTACGGCATTGCAAAATTTATTATTATTTTTTATTAACTATTTTGCATGTTTTATGGACATAAGTTTTAATTCTGGAATTCTAAGAATAATGATTAATAATTTAGCTTAGATATTTCCAACAAGTCTTAGGAAATAATTGCTAATCTTTAGTCTTGAAAATTTTCATTTTCCAAGGACAGTGATATTTTTATTAAAAAGTATTTTGTACACGTGAAAATCTTTTACACTGATTTTTTAATAGATTTTTTTTCGCTTTCATTTAAATACTTATAACTTACATTTTCATTATCCTATAAGTATGATTAGTCATGTTTTTTAACAACAGAGCATCAGTATGATAACTTAACATTGTGGTAACTAAGATGTGTAAGTGATTCATAACATTTACAGAAGATTCTTTTTCGAAATAACTTTTCTGTGTTTTAACTTTATTCATGCATAGAAAGGAGGATTACTCGAGAAAACTCCCATAAACACATTTCGAACCCAAAAACTCCTATAATAACATTTACCCAAATAACAACTCCCAAAAACTCCCATAATGACATTTAAAGAAGATTCTTTTTCGAAAACACTTTTCTGTGTTTTAACTTTATTCACGCATAGAAAGGAGGATTACTCGAGAAAACTCCCATAAACACATTTTGACAGATTTTCATACGAAAAAACAAACTTCATGTTTGTTTGTTTTTTAACAGGGGTTGGTTTTGAACCTAAGACCATCCATCTCGAAGATAACGGTTCAATATTTAAGCATTAATAATTTTATTAGAAAGAGTATAGGAAAGCCTTAAAAGATAATAAGTAAATTTGTGAAAATTAAAATATACAAATTATGTAGATATCCTTTTACAATTTATATTTATAATTTTTTAGACTATTCTATTGAAAAAGATTTCTTAAAAATAATTCAATTAATAAAAAAATAATTCTATAGGCTGTATAGCTATGAGGGAAAAAAGTTTTTTAAAGCAATTGGGAGTGGCCATATTTTGTTTTATTTTAATACAGAAAATTATTATTTATAATATAAAGTTAAAAGAGGAAACTCCCTTAATAATCATTAGAACCTTTTTGTAAGCTTGTTTAGTTAATATTTCAAGTTCATGCTTAAATTGACGTATGATGGTGATTGTCACTGATTTTCATTTCTTTTTGCATTGAAATTGTTTACACAGCTGTCTCAATTTATTTTCTTTTAAATCAATGGTGGTGATGGGATAAGAAATATATTTAACCGTGTTTGAAGAGGAAAAATGTTGGTATTACGGATATTGCTTGTAAGTTTTGATTTATTTTTTATTCCAGAATTATTGTGTCGTTCTAATTAACCAATAACAGTTTTGAGATAGCTTCTGTTTCAAACGACTTTCTATGTCTTATAGAGGAGTTTACTCTAGTTTGACAGACCTTTTCCTTATGACTCAGTTGCATATGGACTAAAAACTGTGAATGCACTGACACATTTCTTTGAAGGAAATATATTATAGATAAGAGAATAGTGTTCTGTCACTTTCAATGAAATGTCTCTAGAGTTATATCGGTATGCAAAAGAGATAAACATACTCTGAAATAACGATTAATTAATAAGCTGTTTTTCCCTTGTGTAATTTATATTTTCCTATCCAAATGACCATTACTTATGGTCATTTGTGTAGGAAAAATATCCTTTTTTAGCTTTGTTTGAGCTTGCAAAGGCAACAATTTGTTTATTTCTTTATCGATATTTCAGAACTCGTTTATCTCCTTTGAATATCACTATAACTCTAGAGACAGTTCATTGATATTGAAGCGTGTTTGAAGAATGATTGAGATAATGCCTCAAACAAAAGGTTGTGGCTATTTTCCCTTACTTCTTATCACTCCAATGATGATAGAAAGAGTAGAGCCTTGTAGAATGATAGAGAAGATTTTATTTTAGTTATGGTTCTTGTTGGCTTAGTTACTCATAGGCTTCGATAACTTTATCTGACACACACAAAATGAATTTCGGTATGCAATGCTGTTTGTCCCCAATCATAAGCAACATGAATAATAGACCACTTTTCCACAAAATTATCAAAATAAAATTATTAAAATTTTCAAAATTATAAAAAAATATCCAATAAAATTATCAAAAAGTGTTTAAATTATTTAGCCATTTTCTTACAGAAAATTACCAAAAATTCTGAATACGTTGGGAATATCGTGTAGACCTGCCAACGCTCGCCAATTCCTTTGGCGCAAGTTTTTAGATTTGGAGCTTGATTTTCTATGAAAAATATTCCAAAATAAACAGCATAAACGCAATAAATTTATCAAACAATAATAATATTGGGTTTTGCGAAAATGGCAGACGGGATAATCCCGAGAACTAAATTAAATAGAAAATTTATAATTAAAATAGAAAATTTACATAATCGATAATGTGTTATTCATTCTTTTATTTTTAAATATTTATAAAATCTTAGCTCTGAGAACCTTCATTATAGAGAAAATATAAGAATTCAGATATGGCCAAATGCTCAATATTTGACGGAAAATTAGAAGCATAAAAATTATCGCCGATAAAATCTGAGAATCCATTATCTAGTAAATACAAGAATTCAGATATCACTATAACATAAACAACTGGTAGAATATACGAAGCATGAAAATAACCTGCTAAATATTTATAATACGATTAACGTTAGAAAATACAAGTAATAAATAATAAACACTTATAATATTACAAATTTTATATGTGAATTAAGTGATTAAAAAACGAGATAAAGCAAATTTCGACTAAAAATTAATATTAACGCGGAAGAGGAAAATATGGATATTTTTAATTTCTATATCTATCATGTATATATAAAAAAAATTCTGTTTAAATTAACTTAATCAGAAAGATTTGTGTTGGTTTTAATTGAACCATCTTCGCTTTTAATGAAATATTTAGCAATGAATTTGATACTGACCATAGAATTGCATCAAATATGCTTTCAAATTATGTGCATCCCGTATACTGTTTATTTAATTTGATTACATTTCAAAATCTTTAGACTAATCATTTTGAAACGGTTTTCTCTTTATCTTTTGCCCTGATGAGAGAGAAACTAGAAGCTCCTCTATTTTCCTCAAAATCTTACTTCAATATTCTTATATTAATTTAAACTTGTCTTATTTTATATTATAGTCCTATTTTATATTTTTTGTATTCTAAATAATTTATTTTGTGTTTTAAAGGATTCACATAATCTATTTTTAAACTTTTTCTACACTTACAACCTTTTTGATTTGTTGTTTCTCTTTAAGTTTATAATATCATTTATTTTACTAAAAATATATAAAACAATAATTCATAGTTATTTAATTTAGTGAGCATTTGATTTTTACTTTACTTTAAATCAAAATTATACTTTATTTTTAAGTTCTATGAGAAGTTATAAGAAAGAAACCTGAAAGTTTGCCAAAGGTTGATGGCTTGGGCCTTAGTATTTACACATATATTTTCCATGCATATGATCCCTTTTATACTCTGATTCTTTTAAAATTAAAGTGTTTCTAATTTTGATATAAATCTCAATTTCTCATTCCGATTGCAAGTGATTATTATATTTTGCAAGTACTGTAGAAATATTTGTTTTAAATTTTGGCATCAAAGGAGACTTTTCACGTGCGCAGAGTTAGATACCCACAAGCCATCTACCATGTTGTAGTCAGAGTGCCTGACTGCGGAAGGAAGGTCCTGGGCACGAATCCCGGTTTGGCATGGATGTACTTTCTCTCTCTCCTGTCTTTGTTCTTTCCTTGTATGAATGAGTTGTGAATGGTTGTCTACCTTATAAACGGGTACCTATGGCATGTCTGGTTAATTATTAAAAAATATTATCTCCCTTTATCCTCTTCAATGTGAACTACAAGCATTATAGCATAGAGCTCCAAAAATGTTCGTCGTAACCCAAACTAGATACCCCTAAAACTACTCAACAATTACCATGACAGATGTGAATGCAGAATGCTAATTCCAGCATAAGTTTCCGATTCTTTAACAAGATATCGAACACGGGATCTTATGATTCGAATAGCGCTGTCCTCTCACTAGGCAATTTATTAAGTTAGTTAGTTAAGTTACCAGTTAAGCTAATTTATTTCAATTTAATGAAATTTCAGTTTCATACTCCATAAGCTGAAAATATTCGTATTATCTAATTAATTTATTCGTGTATCGCCAATACAAAAACAATCATCCTTATAGACTCTATTTTAATAAGCAATTGTATATAAACTTTTAATTAATGGAGGAAATTTAATGTTTTATATAACATAAGGAACGTAATGAATATTTTAATATAGATCATATTTTTATACAGAACTGTGATTTTTTTAGTTACACTTTTATTGGCAGCAACTTTATGAATAGAATAAATATACTACAAAAGGGTGCATATTAAGTTGCTTAACTTAAAATTTTATTTAGAAATATTGTTTCTAAAATTTAAAACACGTTCAGTTATACACACAAATGAATATTTGATTAAGTATGTTATTGTCCATATCGCAGCCATTTTGAATGTGAGATAGTTTTACTAAAATTCACTTTTATCTAGTTGATATATTACAAAATATATGCATAATTATTTAGATATTAACTAACACTTATATTTTCTTAATATTTGTTAATTAATGAAATGCATAAATTAAAATGTAATCAATGCAGGGTATTTAAAGCGGAATCAATAGATCCCCCATTCACTGAAATACGCTTTTAATTTTTTCCTCTTTTATAAAGTAATATATATATATTATATTCCCATTAATTAATCAAAAATACATTCTAAAACTTTTACTTACGGATGTTCAAAGTGAGGTATCCTATAGTCAAGTGGTTGTATTTCCATATTCTCCCAGGAGCTTTCATATCCCATTTGCAACAGCACCTGCAGATGTTCAAGCGAGCCGTATATGAGGCAGCTATCGATAGATATAATCTCTTGCAAAAAAATATAGCCATCGTCCTTAATGCTTGTATAGAACTGCTTCAAACTTTTTAACATGAATTCCATTTCAACAGCAGATGTTTCCCCAAACACACACGTGAACAACATCTGACTCATATTTAGCAGTTGAAGCAGCATAGACCACAATGTTCCATTGGTAATGTTTTTTTTGAACATGAGTTTAGAAATCCTCATATACGAGAACCAAATATCATATCTGGTTCTTTTATGATAGAATTTTTGGTATAAATTCAAGTACTTGGAAATAGTTCTTTCAACGGATGATTGGGAATCATTTTTTTGGTAAGACATGAAATAACGCATTTCATATGAAATCATTTGTCTATTCAAGCACTCGTTGGCAAAATCTTCATAATACTTTTCATCAAATATTGGTGAATTTACCAGAAATCGATACTTGAGGATGGAGTCCAAAAAAGCGACATCATCTTCCAGTGATGACCAATTTGGTAACTCATCCGTTAACTTTGGAACGGCTAAGTCCAGAGCCCTTAAAGAAAGAGTATATTTTTTATACATTTTGGGTAATTTATCTACAAAAAAAGCGATGTTGGACTATTCGTCGTGAAGATTTATTCTCAACCAGATTTTATGGACCACAGAAATGCTTACTAACTTTCTTTTCCCAATCAGTTGTCTGACTCATACCAAGAATCAGTATTGTAAATAGATAGCAATCTCTGCATTTTGCTTTGAATCCTGATATGGCTCACTGGACTGATATCAGTCGCGAGTTTTATGAGTCACCGCATATTTCCTGTTCCTCATTTCACTGGTCGGTTGCAATTGTTGGAATAAAGCTTTTATTATAAAGCAACATTATGCTTTTGATGGCCTTAAAAATGCCACTCCACTTACAATACAATAAATTCTACGAACTTGAGAGGAAAGTATCAAATCTAGTACTGATTTATCAGTCCATTGTTGAATATACTGGTGAAGATATCTAAATAAAATAAATGAAACAAAAAAAAAAAAAAACTGTTTTCAGAGCAATCAATATGAATAACGATATATAAAATACTTAATTATTTTTCTGCTTTAGTCTGAGTAACGCATATAATAAAAGTATTTTAATGCATTTTATTTATATTATTTAATATTATTTATAATATAATACATTGACTTTTATGTTATATGGATGTGACCAGAATGGTTTAATTTTTTAATAAAATAATACATTTAATCTAATAATCCATTTAAAATTATATTAAATTATAAAACATTATTTATAATAAATTCTTTATAAAAAGTTATATAATTTTTAATCATAAATTTGTTTTTAATCATAAGTTGTATATAATCCTGATGTAGGAAAATAGTACCATCAAGAGATAAAAAATAACATTAGTTTTGGTCATTAGCAAAAGTTATTGAATTAATTTCCGATAGTGATGTATATCGAAAGTATCGATACGTACCGAAGGCGTGAAAGTCATCGTTGAAAAGTTGTGCCACCGATACAACATATCTTGACATTAAAAATACAGGCAAGAGTGAAAAAGATGTTATTACGGATAAGAAAGAGGATGATGAGGAAACGATATTTGATGTTATTTCTTCCAGAAGTCATATGACACCTGATTGTGTTATTTAAAAAAATACTTTTTACCCAGGAAGATGTCTAAAAATAACAAAACGATTTGATTTGTTGAATAATATATACTATGAGACTGAGATTCAGAATCTCAAGCCAGGTGGGAAAAGAAATGTGCCTGACAGTTAATCCGATCTGTTTGTCATATCTTGTACATAACATTTCTTTTACGCTATTAGTAGAAAAGAAAAAGAGGAAAAATTATGCTTTTCTGTCTTGTTTTTGTGGCTGTTTGATTTTAAGACTTTGAAAACTTATATTCAAAGAGGCTTCTTATGTCAATACAAAAATACCACGAGAAGATATAGAGTCTATGAATTATATTTTTAGAAAGTATTTTATTGTTAATATTATTTCAAAAATTCTTAAGAATTCTTATATCAAGAATATTTTAGTTCTATTTCTAACAGAACACCGAAATTCAAATTTGCTTTCCTATTAATCAGAAGGATATTGAAATAGATCTTTCGTGTTATACAAACAATATTTCTTCCATAGTCTTCTAAATAGAAGTTAACCCAAGATGGTGGTTTTGTGTTATCGTTTAAGCGTTACATAAAAGATGAACAAAATATTATAAATACCTTAAGTTTAAAATATATATTTTTTACGAAAGACTTTATGACATCGTTTGGTTACACAACTATATTTACTGTATTTTGGTCAGAGATAGCCTCTAAAAAAATATCACAATATTTGACCTGCCATCCAAAGAGATATCATTTCACTTGGAGGACATTGAGACCACAATCTTTTTAACACAGCTGTACACCTTCGATGAACACGTCACATTTTTTACTAAGTTGGGATTCGAGCCCACACTTCTCTAATAATGAGAACGATGCACTAATCAATTAACTACAGATTTTTTATTTTTTTTTAGAGTAATCTGTCGGGGAAATCCTTTTCTTTCTTTTTTAATTTTTATGGAATTAACAAAAATTATCATAAAGTAACAATATTAAAGAAATTGTATTTAAATAATAAAAAAGAAAATAACCAGCATATCTGCTACCGTTTAGTATAAAACAAATTACAAATTATAGATTGAAAATAAATTGCTAATCGATAAAGTGTAGCTCAAGAGAATTTTTTCTTATCCTTATCTATTCCAGAATTACACCAATGATTCCAAATTAAATAATTTAAAAGCACTCCAAAACGAAACAATAAAGAACCCCAGAAATCACTTAATACTCATGAGGGATAAAATCAGAATAAAACTAAATATCCCCACTTTAAGAGAATATTTCTCCGTAATGATATATTTGTATTCAAAAATCTCCTTACAAGTAATTATTCTTGAATAATAAAATTTCCATCCTTTAATGGATTATCGCCATTGACAAACGTTTTAAGCAGAAGTGTAAGAAGATTTTTATTTCTCGGTAGTCAACAGCCAGACACATTGTATTAACCATTAATGGAAAAGAAAAAACTTTAAAATAGTGATAAATAAGTTTATGATTTCACGCACTGGAAATGAATTCTTACTCTTTCGAGGAAGTTGCTTAGTTGACGCATCTTGGTGCTCTCAACTAGATATCACTAATATTGCTATTGCTAGGTAATAGTAATAATTAAACTTGAAATTGGCTAAAGATTACATAGGGATAATTGATGCTATAATGGCTTAAAAATTAATGTCTAAATTATCAAACTTGAAGACAAAGATAATTATTCATACATCTCTATTCAGATTTGATGGCGTAATGATATTATTTCACGCTCCCAAGATTCTCTAAGACGGCCAACAGTTCCTCGCTAAGAGGGCCAATGTGACATCAAGTGACTTAACTTCCAAGCTTGCACGGCCTTGCGTGTCTAGTTGGTCGTAGGCTGGGCGTTGTCGACTCATCCTTTTACTCCTTCAATGGGTCTATAAAATAAATTACCAAGTATGCTTGGGAAATAGACACTGGAAATTTCGCGTTTGGCTGTCCACCTACCCGGGACATATGTTGCGCATCCACGAGCCCTCGGTTAGAAAAACAGATATGGCCATTGTAGGCCTTGTTCCCTCGATGGGCTGTCGTGCTACAGAGTTTAGTTTATTCAGGTTACCATTTTAAATATCATGTAGTGTCCAGCCTATCTGCGTTGTAAGTCATACTAGGGAGGACTTTTCATTGATGTAGTGACTGATTTAAGCGTCGAAAGGATGAAAATGAGGAAGGGAGATTTACTCATTTTCGTCAAGCAATTACCCCGTCAGACCTACAAGTGCCGTTATTCAGCAAATGGCTGGGATTAAATCCTAGACCTTATGATCTTAAGAACGCTGTCTTACCACTAAGCCATGATATGCCTTACATTATCCTGTTTTAAGGTAGTGAATGCCAACCAAAACAAAATTTGATGAGTTTTTTAATCTTTGATCGAAAAAAACATGGTTGAGATGGAAGATATAAAATAAATGGATAATTTTGTTCAGTTATAAAACTATATAGAATATATAAATAATTTACTATTGTTTGAGGCACCAAATTTCATCCTATCAGGCAGCTCGAAAAAGTTTTAATTTGTGATAACTTGAATTCGATAACCCTGTCGAAAATTTGACTAGTAAGGGGTACCAAGAAAAGAAGACCTCGCCCAAAAAGAATAGACAATATGGAAGCAGATCTCAGAATTTAATGTGTCATGGAGATTCATATACAAATATTCGAACTCTGATCTACTCAATGGAAAACTCAAATCGATGTTAATAAAAAAAAATTAAAAAAAAAAAAAAAAAAAAAAACTTTTACCAAAAAGAACATCTTTACCAAAAAATATAAAATAGTTTGGTCCAGTATGTAAGTAGGTACCTAGAGGTAACTAGATAGAGAAAAATTGAGTGATAAAAAACCCCAGCTATTTTCTAACTTGTGCTGAAAAAAACTTCTATCCCATCAATAGAAAATAAATTATTAATCGATGCATAAATTAGGCCAGCCTTTTGTTACGCTTTTTTAATTACGAATTGTGTAATGATAAAAATTTTTTAATTAAGAAATTTATCATTATAAAATGCTTATATTTTCTTAGTCATCAAATTTTATCGTAACAGGTGGCTTAGACATATTTTTAGGCATGACAACTTGAACTTTGTTAAAAAAGCGACCTTCGCAGGTGTAGAAGATACCAGGAAATGAGGAAGACTTCTCAAAATAGGGATATATAATGTGAAAGCTGGTCTCTAAAACTAAGAATTAAATCTTTGGTGAACTATTGCGTTTGATCTGACCCAAAATTGGTGGTCAAGAATTGTAAATAGGCTGCAATGTAATGAAAGAAAAAGAGAAATGAAAAAATTGATTTTTGTTACATGGAAATAAGTGTAAGCGTGGCATATTTTAAGCACCCTCTATGAAACTTAGACGATTAAAGAAACTATTGCATGAAAGTACCTAAAAAAGAATGCCTGAGATACATGGAATGATACTAAGTTAATCCTGGCCACTCTTTGTAAAGACTTGTTAATCCTAATTATTTTATCTTTTTATGTTATTGTTGTCACCTTTTTCCTTTTTATCGAACATCTGGTAAATTTACAACTGCTTTTAATGCTGAGGTTATCGCTATCCAAGGAGCCCTGGCGCAGTTGCATTGTCATCTAAATAGTTTAGCAAGGGCTGTTATGTTCTGTGATTCAAAGGCAGCAATTTTAGTTGTGAACTCATTTTCTGCTCCTGCTTCATCTAACATTCTTGAATGTAAAAAACTATTGAAGAGTCTGTCTAAACACTCCAAGGAAATTGTCTTGCAATGGATCCCTGATCATTGCCGTATATCTGGTAACAAAATAGCTGACCATCTTTCAAAGAAGGGAGTTTTATTTCTACAAACATCTAAGAAAGCTGTCCTTCTTGACAGTGCCAAGCGTATCATCAAGAAAAAGATGAATGACCTTCCCCAACATCAATTTGCTGAGGGAAATTCTAATAAGATCTGGTGGAATAAACTTTGGGATCTTCCCATGTAGCCAAGACATAAAACAGTGGCTGAGTTTCGAATGGCCACTGGACATGATTGCCTGTTAAAACATCGAATCCATGTTGTTCAGGCCCCTTTCTGAGATCTTCGGGAGGACAAGGATGCTGACCACATTTTTTGGCACTAAAGGGTTCCTCTTTGAGTGGTCATTACTGTGTATGGCGCGCTAGGGATTGATTGGGTCCATAGACTTTTCTCACCACTTTGTTTTAGTTTATTTGTTTGTTATTCTCGCTTCTTCTGACTTGCAGTGCAAGGGTTTTTGTACCTTGGCCATTGGAAATAAAAAAAAATGTAGTAAAATAAGAAATGTTTGTATTTATAGTTAGTATTTGCCTCACTTTAAGATGAAAAAAATGATTTTATGTGACTCGAAATCGGGGCTAGAATCAGAAAATGAGACATGTTTACTGGAAGAATAAATATATTAAAAAGCAGGTTTGCTTACGAAAATTTTAAAATTCTTAGGAAAACTTGAAATTTTTCAAAAAGAAATCAATATTTTTAGTGTACAATTCAAATTTTATATAGATTTTCATCTTCACAAAACGGTTACACATAGAATTAATGTAATTTTAATAAACAAAGCTAGAGCTGGAACAACTTTTAAGATAACATTTCGGTTAAATACAATGATTCAAATCAAACGACCGTCTATAAACAAACATTTGAATGGCTAACAAGATAGGGCCATTATTTTGAGAAAAATAACAGTAAATGCTTCACTATATACATCGAAAAAATGGAAAAATAACTTTTAAAATATAATTTTAAAGAAGAAAAAAATAAGTTATTATCTTACGCGACTTGTAATAGGCTGGAAGTGAGAATTGATTTTAAATACGTATTTTAGTTATGTTTTTTTTTTAAATGAATACTAGATAACTTTTCCTAGTAATTACGTATAACATTTTCGATAACTGAGTAGTTAGAGTTCTTGATTCCTAATCTGTAAGCCCCAGGTTCGAATCCCACTTCGGGCATGGATGTGGCCCGTTTATGCGTAACGTGGTAATACCGTGTCACCCCCGTGACTTGGCTAACTGATGCTACTGGGCAATGATAAATGGTTCACAAAACTATCCTTTCTCTGGCAAAGTGTTGGAGTTCCAGTATTCGCCGTTGAATGGAGGAACGTAATTCTCTTTGCATATTTATAAAAAGAGAGCATTTTGGGTTAAAAAAAATTGGGAGAATTTTAAGATCTAACTCTTATTTTTTATTTTAAGAACTTTCAGTTTTAAAATCTATTTTACGCGGCTCCTTACGAGTTTGTAAAAAGGAGTGTTTATTGTTTTTATATCATCTTTTATAACTAAAATACAGATTACATATTGATATCTTTTAATTAATAATTTACATTTAATTCATAGCTAATGCAAAATATTAGATAATTGTAAAAATATTAGCTGAAATCCTTGGTCCATTAAAAGGCTCCACGGTAATTAAATTATAAGTGTATATATATATATATATATATATATATATATATATATATATATA
>JAPDSC010029150.1:0-13193 GCA_026290005.1 Latrodectus geometricus | reverse complement strand
TTTGATATACGATTGTAATTCAGGAATTTCTATCAAAGCAAAATTTATATAATGGAAAATTCAAGATTTAACTACAATTATTCATTTTTCTATTAGAATTATTGTTTAACAAATATTCTATCTTCCATAATATATATTTTATATAATTTTATAAAATATTGATGCTTAATGGGTTATTTTAAATACTAAGTTTTTAAATCATTCAATTATAGTGAAGTAATTAATTGATTGATTTAAAAGTAGTATGAGTACTCTGTGATTAATTATGAAATTAGTCATGTGGATACAGTGCGCTTGTATCTAAAGCATAATTTTGCAACTCTCTAAAACATAAACAAATTTGAAAAATGTATGATAGATACATTTTTCAAGTTTGTTTATGTCTTAGAGAGAATTGTAAAGAAATACTCTCTAAAGCTGTTAAAACTTTCTCTCTCTTACTTATCAACTTTAGTCGATAATAAAAATTAAAAAGATTTTTTACTATTAACTAAAAATTGAAAATATTCACAAGATTTTATAGATACATCTATTTGCTGTCATCATTTGAAAATATAATTGAAGAATATCATATGAACATAATTCAAAATATTTTCTAAGAATAATGGGTAATATTTATTTAAGTTAGAAATATCTATACCACCTAGAAAATTTTAGTATGAGACCTGGAAATTCCTAGACTTTATATCTCGAAAATATCTTTGAACTTTGATTTGTACTCTTTTCATTTCCACAAGTTATGAGCTCAATTCTCACTTTAGATGTAAGGTTGTTTTTTTGTGGTTTAGAATTTACTGTAAGTTTTAAGTCCCGTTTTAAATTGCTCATGTGTACAAAGAGTAAAGTAACAGAAAAGATAACCACTCAATCAATTTTATAACCTTGTAAATTATGAAGAATTAGTGGATTTTATTTTTACTATAGATGTGTCAGTTTCTCTAATTTCAAAGAATTGCCATCGTCATTAGGATTAGTTAGAGTCACAATGGTTCATTCCCCAAATTATTAAATTGGAGGTGTCAATAGCCAAGCTGGCAGCCAGCCAAATAGTTATTGCTCTCTTGTCTTCAGTTCAACAGTTATAAGGTTCAAATCTTACCTTGTGGGTTTAATGTTTTTAGTGGTTCTGAGTCGAATTTAAACCATTTTTTCTAATCTAATCAGCCCACATGTGCAAAAAATGGCCGTTGAGCAACAAAAAACTGATTGGTGTGTCAATAAATTTTAATTATTGTAATAAGTATACAAATATTTAAAATAAATTGATTTTGTGTATTCTTTATTCATGTAATATTAAATGTAATTTATTTGATTTTACGAAGCTGTGGTTTAATTTATTCATGTTACATTTCGTTTGTCATACTCTGTAATTTATTTAAACTATTCATTGTTATATTTATGAAACTAAATATTTATTTACTCAACTGGAACTCTTTGAAATTAATTGCTCAATTCTGTTTACATTACTTATATTTCAGTAGTGTTAAAAATAAATGTTTCTTATACGAAAAATTACTTACAAATTATCTGTATCTATTCTATATTTATGTTTGATTTTTAACTTTATTTGATTGAATTTTTATAGAGAATTAGATCTACTGTTGATGAAAAAGAGCAAAAACAACTTTTAATGGATTTAGAAGTTGTAATGAAAAGCAATGACTGTATATATATAGTACAATTTTTTGGTGCAATATTTAAAGAAGTAAGTTGCTTACATTTGTTATTTTTTCCCCTTAATTATTATAATAATGATTGGTACCTACTTCTGCAGTGCTTCAAATTATTTCAGCAATTTAATATTGTTTCCTTTTTTACTGTTTTAAATGTTATTTTGATGTATATGCCAAACTCTTTTGAATTTGTGTTCATTTTCTTCCATTTTAATATTATTTAACATATGCTTAATTATTGGATATTGCTTGTGTATGCTTTTTGTTGGGCATATAAAGCCTTTTAAATGTATAATATCAACTGCTACTGATTATGCTATGTCAAGTATACTTGCAGGTTACATTATTTTATTTAATCAAATTGAAAATATTGAGTGATATATACCATTAAATTTATACATTAAAAAACTAGGTGACTGTATGAGTTTGATGGGATTTCCAGTTTTCATGCCAAGTACTATATAGTTATTGTTAGTCTCTTAACACTAAGTATTTGTAGGCAGATGTCCTGTTACCAATACCCACAACTAGGTTAAATTGCCAAAAAATTATAATTAAAACCAGAGCTATAATTATTAAATTTTAATGCAACAAAAGAAATGCTAGCTATTCGTTTAAGTATCTATAAAGTATTCTGTTTTATTAATTTGAAATTAATTATAGACAAATAAAAATATCAAGTTTAGTTTGTTGATATCAAACATAAACTAACTACATAATATAAATTAAAAATTTTGAGAACAAATAAAATAAAAATATTTCAGTTAAATAAGTCATAGTCATTACTAACAAAAATAAGTAAATTATAATACCAAGCATATTACTCATTTAACCTAAACCATCAAACACTAGAGTTGTATTAATATGTCACCAACATTTGATTCTCTAAATCTATTGCTTTTAAACACCTGGGATACGTCTCCTTTGACAAATTGCCCTGTGACGGCATGCATATATAATATCAGTTAAATACAACAAATTGATAATTTGATTTGAATATAGCAATCCCAAATCAGCAAAATAATAAAGTTATAAGTGTATTAGATATACAAAAAATGGTATGGCAATATGCTGGTAAGGCATAGCAGAAGAATGAATTTAAAGAAAATAACATAAATATTTTAAATGAATGATAAATATGGTGATAAAATAAATATATAAACACGCCAAATACTGATCATACTCAAAATTCAACTTTGCAATCACATGCTATTTTAAGTATCGAATATTTAATTGTAATTATTAAAACTAATTTCACAAAGATTACATTATTGAAACAAATATAAACTAAGTATCATGCATTCATTGACAATTGTTACAATCGAGCAGTAAGTCAAAGCTAAAACAAAAAAAAAAAAAAAATGCCATTTTATGAAAACTCCAATTATAACTAACCGTATATTGGTGCAACCTTAAAAAAACATCAGTGTAGTGCAATCTCGGGCTGCATTGAGCCTGACAACATTAAATTTATAACTTAAATAAAATGCATTTTGTATAAAAACTCAAATTTTAGTTAATTAAGCAGTAACATACATTTAAAAAAAAAATCAATGTAGTGCAATCTAGCCTCAATTTAAACAGAGCAATAAAAATAAATCTATAATGTAATTATACATTTAAAAAACTGGAGTTTCTAATCAATCAACTTAATTATTCTGAATAAATCTAAATACAAATATGTGAAATATTTGTAAACAATATTTAATATATAACATAAAACAGCAAGATTAATTAAAAAGTATAAAACAACTCCTCCAATCATGCATCAGTCAGACAACCTAATTTATAGCTCTCAAAAATTTTCATCTCCAAAATTTGCGGAATGAGTACGTGGCGATATGTATTTTGTAAGAAAAATGATAATTCAAAATAATAAAAAGAATATCAAAATATATTTTTACTTTATTTTTTAATTTTCAATTTATTATGCTAAAATTTTCATTTTTCCAATTTATTATTCATTATTATCAATTTATTTTTTAAACTTTGAAAATAAATTTTTACTTAAGAAACTTAAACTTCACTGCAAACTTAACTTTCAAAAAAATTTCAAAACTAAATATTAAATCATCCACTTCAAAAATTTGTGAAAATAAACTTTTCTTTGTTATTATCATAATGTTACTATGTTACTATCATTATGCATATTTTAGTGTAATTAGTGTTAAGTTTACAAATCTGTTACATCATTTCCTCCAAAATATATACATCAAGTTCAGTTTAATTTTATTCTTTAAATTAAAAGAAAGAATGCCATTTGAATCGGCATATTATTTATTTCTATATTTTAGTGATCATAAATTTGATGACTTCCATTTTAAATTCAGCATCTCAACAATATCATTTTTAATTGAACTCCCTGATTATCTTTCATTTACATCTTTTAATTATAATTAAAAGTATCAGCTATATATAGATAAAATTTCACTAATTGAATGCTAATATTTCACTAATTAAATGTTTTCAATGCCTTGGACTATAGCATTTTTGCTCTTTTGTAATGTTGATTTTCAGCCTCCTTGCAATTTTAAGGGAACATTCTATGTATAAGATTTCAAATGAAAACCATTTTCATTGAAGTGAAAAAGTATTATGTTTGAAATTTAGCCTATTTTATTAATACGTTTACTTTTTACTTAATAAACATATTAGTGGCTCATAATTAAGACATCTAATGAGATGATGGCTTAGACTGTGATTGTCACATACTATTAACTTCCAACATTTTTTTTTTTTATCAAGATTTGTTGAAAAGCTCTTTATAAGTACTGGAAATGTTTAAAAATGATTAAATTGAAATAATTTTTACAAACTTTTCAAAATAATATGTTGGTAAATCAAAAATAATCTGCAATAAAAACAACCCAGATTGTGTTGCAATAAAATCATTTTTTAATATATGCTTTTCAATCTATTTAGACTATCATTGTACAAGCTTTCAAATTCATTTAGAAAAGAAAGTTTTTGCTGATCATTTAGCCATGCATGCACTACATTTTTTTTTTTCGTGATCAGAGGTCAATTTACCATTTTTTGATACATCTGAGTTGATTAAGCAAGTTTCAATTAGAAGAAACAAGATCAGAGCTATATGGAAAATGAGTGATTGTTTCAAACTTAAATTTCTTAAGCAGTTCAGTAGTGGAATGGCCAATGTCATGCTACAGCACATTTCAATGTTCATTTGTCATTTGCTTAAAATGCTAACTTTACCTTGTTAGTAAGCATCTCATAGTAACAGTCATTGTTGTGACACTTTTCTGATAATGTTTCAATACCTTATGCATCCCAAAAAACTAAGCATCAGTTTTTGTATGGATAGTTAGGCTTGGACATTTTTCTTGCTTAGTGATTATAGGTGTTCCTAGTTCATATTGTGGTGTTTTCGCTCTGACTCATAATGATAGATCCATATTTCATCACTAAATCAAAATGTTCATTCTCCTAGTAATCCAAATGTTATTCAAAGGCATTTCTCTATGCTGCATTTTGATTTGTTTACGACACATAATCTACAGACTGAATGAAACTCAAATCTTGTGGGATAGTCATTGATTTGTCTAGTAGAACTATGTCACAGTCAACATTGTCATCATTTGTGATAGTAGAGGGTTGTCTTGTTCTCTTCTCTTGCATTTGTAAAATCATTTTGAAATTTTACAATCCATTTATTACATTAAAGCACTTTTTCCATAAAGTATCAAAAGTTTTTATTAGATTATGGCCCTAGATACACTTTCTAACCACATAACCCATTTCATTGTTCATCATTCCTTGTTGGTGTGAACTTATAATAAAGTGACCATGATTTATCTGCAACAAAAATAAGACATAAAATTAATAACAAACTTCAATTACTGAAACTTACCAACTCAACTATAAAATAGACAAAAGACATTGTGAATAATTCTTAGTTTAGTCTCATTAAACTAAACTTTTGATTAAATCTGTATATATTAAAATTAAATCAAAACAGCCACTATAAGGAATTGTTAAATAAATTAATGTCCTTGAAAAATAAAATTTATCTTAAAATATTCTTTTAAAGCAATATAAATTTCTAATTGTTAATTTTTTTATAAATTTAATATTGTTTTTAATTGATATGCATAGGTATTAATAGCTACTATAGTATATAAATTTTATTCAGTAAAGATGTAACTTATATTTAGCATTTGGTTTATTTATCAAATCTAAATATTTTAATCAAATGCTGGTTTAGCCAATCAATGGGCTTAGATAGTTTTAAATTTAATTGATAGTTTGTGATAAAGTTAATATTTAATGTGAGTTGATGTAAATACAAATATTTGTCAAAATATCTCAATTGCATATATTTGAAATTAAATGTACTATGTAAACTTTTTTTTTAAATAAGTAATAAAATACATTTATACAATATAAACTTTTTCAATTTTATCAAAAATGTGATTTGTATCCTAGAAAACAAAATTTGCTTTAAAAATTTAATAAATAACATAATTATTCATCTCAAATTATTAACATCGTTAAAAAATAAAATAGATATTAAATAAAAAAAAGATTTCTAGGGAAATTATGGTTTTTTTTTTCCCCCCGTAACATCTTATTTTGTTTAGTGCAATCTGCGATAACATATTTAATTTGTTCTTCACAATTTATTCACAATATTTGTTTTTCTTAAGTTATATTTGCATTATGAAAAAATTAATTTAATTAATTGAAATTGTATTGCTAATAAATTTTCTCTATTTTGTTGTTAAATTAGAACTTGAATATTTTGGTCAGTATTACAGTTTGTGTTTGACTGTGGATGTTCATAATAATTTTGGAACCACTCAAACCATGGCTTGATTGTGTTTGTCATTATGTGTATAAATTGGCAGTAACTTGAGACAAATTAAGCAAATTCACATTTTTGTAAAAAGAATAAACAAAAAAAATGTTGTATTTTTATCAATGCCATAAGCTTTATGGGAGATCTGCATATGCAACTTCTGGGAATCAGTTTTTTTTTAAATTAATTTTTTTCCTTCCCATATATTTTTCAGGCAGATTTCTACTGGCTTAGATGAATTTTCAATTCATTACTTTCATTTAAAAAATTTTGATATCATTAGTAATTTTATTTAAATAGGTTCCATTTATATTATTTATAACTAATTAATTCCAAATTGCCATATGAATGTATATCATTCTGACCTTTAATAAAACAGTTAACTCCTGCTTCAAATATGGATGCTTATCATGTTTTAAAATTTACTTTAAATTGTACATTGTTGAATGAATCCTCGTCTGCCAAACATGACTAGAATGGAAAACAAACCAAACCTTTAATTAATTTGCATCATATAAATGCTATTACAAGGACTGTCAAATACTTGGTAATTGCTATCAAGTAATCTAAATATAAATATCTGTACAAATTTTTATTTTTTACATTTCTATTATTTATTCAATGTTATGTTCCTTATGATAAATTAAACTGAATTAAACTTGTTGTACATTTTTTTATTTCTTTTGGAAGAAAGGATATGAATGATCATTTAAGTACATACATTTATTTACTTAAATATAAATTTAGCAACATTACTAATGACTTTTTTAGGGTGACTGTTGGATATGTATGGAATTAATGGATACTTCTTTAGATAAATTTTATAAAATAGTACATGAAAAACTTAATCAAAGAATACCAGAGAGTTTTCTTGGAAAAGTAACAATGGCGGTAAGTAGCATTTAAATGACAATTTATATGCTAATATGTTTTTTTTAATCCCTCTCTTCAAAATCTATTGTCTTAAGTTTTTTAATCACATTTTTTGCAAAATAATTTACTTTTCTGCTTCATTTGCATCTACTCTTCCTTTTATCATTTATATATTGCTATTATTATTTTTGATTGGTTAAGACTAAAAAGATGTACAAGTAATTTTATCAATGTAATAAAATCTGTTATGGTGTGCAATTGCTGCTGAATATCAAACATTTCATGTTTTTAGTCTACATCAAATGCTGTTAATTTTATATCAGTTAATATTCAAAATCTTTGATTATTAACTGAAATAAAATAATTAAAATTTATCAAAAATTTCTTATTTATAAATTGAATTAATTCATTTGGTATTTATTTTATTATTTTGTGTATGATTCATAAATTCTTTTGTAAAATGATAGTCAATGTAATTGATGTACATATTAATATTAAAAGTATTATGTATATGTTCCTAAAGTTTCCCTTTAATACTATTAGTTTAATTAGTCCGTTAATACTATTAGTTACCCTGAAAAATAAAATTTAAATTCCCTTTATATATTTTTGAATATTTATTCACATTTCTCAACCAAATTACTAAAATTAATTCAATACTGTCACTTTAATACTATTAATGTATTTAATTGCATCTATTGTATTTAATTTACATGTTAAGTAATAAAAATATGTTGGCCTATAGTCTGTTGTGAGTTATATGTAGCATTTCGTTAATTTAAACTTTTCTTTAAATGCAACATTGAAAGAAGAACCTATGGTTCCAATTTATATTAAACTTGACAAATCATTACAGGAAATTGTGAGATTTTATTTTCTATAAAGAAAATGTTTAAAATATTATTACTAGCAATGTATAATATCACTAAATGAAATAAAGAAAAATATAGTATTTAATCTTTTATTTGAATATGTCAGTGACCATCTATTTCATCATTTTTAAAGGAAGTTAAAACAGTGCATCAATTTTAGCATCTTGGAGGAATATTAGAGACATCCTAGTGTATCATATCAATATGTTTAATATTTTTATTATAATTATAAATGGAAGTAACATCTATCTGTAGTTATAAATGTTTTTAATTCAAAATGTATATTGCTGCAAACAAGAAATGAATAATCTTGAAAATATTGTACTCATTGCTTTGAATAAACTTTCATTTCTTGTAGTAACAAAAGTATTTTTACAGTACACAGCTTAATGAATGAAGTTTGTTTTTGTGGTAATGACTTTTATACTAAATATAAATAAGATTATACAAAAGATTACATTTTATAATTTTTATAAATACTGTTATTTATCGCAATGATGTTTTTAGGAAATGTGCTACTTTATTCAATAATATTTAAAATAATATATTACATTATTTTAAATGTGTTTTTTTTTTTTTTTTTTTTTTTTTTTTTTTTTTTTTTTTGCGAAGGAAATTGCATTTTTTTAGTTGTGATTTGAAAACATGACATCAGTAGCATTATGCAACCTTTATTATTTTTTTTTTATAGTATAGGTCTTAATTTATCATATATTTGTGATTATTATATCATTAAAAACTATGCATTAGCTTTGTTACATTCTTATCAAAAATGTTGCTCCGAAATAAAAAAAAAATTTTTTTATAGTTCTATTTTTTCACTTTTGAGTTTTTTATCATTTAATTTTTAGTATTCTATTTGTACTTTGTTAGCTTATTTATGTATTATTTATAATTGTATTAATAAAAATAATATTTTTTATTCTTTCAGACATTAAAAGCATTAAACTATCTCAAAGAAAAGTTAAATATAATTCATAGAGGTAAGTGTATTTTTGTTTTTAATTTTAATACAAATTTTCTATTTGTATTTAAAATTTTTAATTATTAAGTACCCAAAAAGAAACTGAACTTGATTTTTTTTAAAATTCTGTTATCTAATTAACCATCTTAACGAGCTAAGAAACTCATTTTTATTGAAATAGCCACTGTTGACATTAGTGTATAAGTTTGCTCAATTTACAAAACTGATATGTGAAGGATACTATTGTGTCCTTCACATACCGTCAAAATTTTATAGTGTTAGAAATTTTTCGGAAAATGTCAGTAATATTATAATATTTTGGGCTTAATTTTTTTTTTTATTTTGTTCTATAGATTGCTGAATTAGGGATTTGTATCTGGCAAAAATAAATGAAAAAAAAAACCTTGTGGATATGAATTGTTATTAGTCTTAATATTTATTTAAATGTCTTATAAATTGCAGCCTTATAAATTTAAAAAATTGTAAATTCAAAGTAGGTAGAAAATTTTTCTTTTTCTCAAATTCACTATTTGTTTCTGAATTTATCTTTTTCTTGACAGTAAGGATAATAAAAAATATTAATGCTTTAGCTGAATTACAAGAACAGTTTTCAATATGATTTTAAAATTACTTTGCCTTTTATAAATTGCATTACTCTTGACCTTGATAACAATTGCTACCAGACAATAGATTTCAAAATTTATCAACTGTTTACTAATTCATTAATTTAATACTTATGCTGAGCATTATTTTTGTTATTTATTTTTTAACAACATTAATTATTAAAAATGGATGGTTAGCATTGATTATTAAAAAGTACATTACAATATAGCATATATCAATAAAATTACAAATTCCTTTTTAAAATTTAAACATTTTGAATTCTATTGAGTTTTATATTTTGTTTTAATTTACTGTAGGCTTTTTTTTTTTAAATTAAGACTGTTGTTATAGATTTTGGATATCGCCTTAATTTATTGCCTTGTAATACAAATGGTAATTTTATTATATTTATAGGGGTTATATTATAATTATAAGGATATTACAATTTTAATTTGTTGAAGTTTGTGATTCAATGTAGTAAAATTCTATTTTAAAGTAAATTAATTGTTATAAACAATTTTATTCAGTTTCTTTTGAATAAAAAATCTTTTTAACATACTCAGAGTTTATAAAACAGTTTATTTATACTCAAGATGCATTCTTTTAGTCATGATGATATGTGATGTCTTTCTGATATATACTTCCATTGTTTACATTCATGTTTGCCTCATTCTAAGCTGGTGCTATCTTCAGCTGAATTATATTTCTTTCTCTGCATAAACTTTTGAATGAACCCAAAATGTTTATCATTTTTAAAGATTATGTGTAATAAAAATTTTGCTATAATGCTCTATATTAATGCATGAGCAGGATATTATTTTTATCAGAAAATTTAATGATTAATGTATTTATTATTAAATAATTGTTTTTATCTAAAATTTTATTTTAAGGAAAATATAAAATAACTTTTAAATTTCAATTCATTTCTTGCAGATGTTAAGCCTAGTAATATACTACTAGATCGTAGAGGAAATATAAAATTGTGTGATTTTGGTATTAGTGGCCAATTAGTGGATTCAATTGCAAAAAACAAGGGATGCTGGCTGTCGGCCATATATGGCAGTAAGTTTCAATTTATCAGAATGATTAAAACGATAAATTTAATGCATATTTAAAGCAAATGAGAAACTATATAAGCTAATCAATCTGGGGAATTTATCTATGCATCGTTTTAAAGGATATGTTTTGCTAAACTGTTATAATTTTATTGTTTCAATTATTCTTCATAGAACTCTGTATTAAGCAATGAAGCACTATTGTAGTGTAAAGTGTTTCAACTAAATTATAAGTTTAATCTCTATCACATAGACTCTAACTTAAAATTATTCTGGAAAACTAACAGCTCTTTTCATTTTAAATGTAAATATTTTAAACTATAGAACTTGATCATATGAGATTGAGACATAATATTATTACTGATGCCTTTAATTCAACAGTTTGTTGAACAGACATTTTATTTATATTTTAGGCTTTGGTATTTGTGATGTTTTATAAAACATTATCAATTCAATGTCCCTCTTAGATTGTTTCTTGTTTGCTAAAATTTTCTTGAACAACTGAGAAATCATGATCACATAAGCCTCATATGCCGTAAAGCAACCATAGAGCAACACTAAATAATAAAATTAAATTTAAGTTGGTGCTATGCAGTTGCCATTATATTGTATTTAGAAGCAAATAGTTTAATTCACAATAATTTTAGAGCTGATACAAAAAGTAAACTTAGAATGGTTAACAAAGTGAACTAATTCTAGGAAATTATTCTATGTGAATAAAATAAAATAAAAAAAAAGTTTGAAAGAAGTATCTTTCATCTTTCTAATTGTAAATTTCAACTGATCAATGGTGTATTGCTAGAACAAAATAATATTATTTTGAGGATTCCATTAATTACATGAAATAAGAATCCGCGGTGGCCTGGTTCTCGTTACCTAAAGTGGTGAGTTTGAATCCCGGCTTAGCCGAAGATCTGTCGTGTTCACTAATGGCGACTGGGGCACGTAAAATCTGTCGAGTCGCAATGTCCTCCATGTTCCCATTACAAATTAATACCTCTGGGGATTGTTGGAGCCAGGCTTTGGGTATTCACTGGTTTCAATCTCTAAATTGGAAAATTCAGATGGTGCTGCCATCTTTGAGCCAAAAGTCGTACTTCCCCCTTCGTATGAGGGTGCTCTCTTGAAAAACGGAAGACGCTCTCTCTGACTTCATTCGCCTAGTCTCTGACGGGCGTTCTTCGAGTTGCAAGTGTCATCAAAAACAACAACATGAAATAAGAATTCATTATTCCTTCATCAACATTTTTTTTTATTATATTTATCACAACCATAATAAGTTTTGTTATGAATGACTTGACTATTGATTTACATTATGAATTTTGATAAACAAACTTGCTATAAGTAGTTCTGCTCATAATTAATTTTAAAAATAGAAATACCGATTTTTTAGCTTTGTAACATAACAATCATAATATTTATTTTCAGTCAAAATTGTCACATTTTTAAGGGGCATTATTACAGGCACTCAGTAGTTTTTTCATAAACTGTATAATTGATTTCTCATTATCAGAAATCTTTATGCATTTAAAATTGCAATTATAATCTAATCTCATTCTACTAAATTAATCATTGCTTTTAATTAAAAAAAGAAGCATATTACTTTTACGTAAAATGCATATCTATTTACTTTTATATAGTTTCATTGGAAAGTGGAATAAAAGTTTCTTTTATATGGAATAAAAAGAGTTTTTAAAAAATGCAAATTTGAATATTAAATAAGGTGAAGAATTATAATGAAATTAATAATCATATTCAACAACTATCTCTATAATTTATCATAAATAATTTTACTCTATGCCTATAATCTGAGAAGCTGAGATGGTCATTAACACATAATTTGATGTTTAATGTATTATCCTATGAGAAAGTTGTATATTTTTTTAGATAAGTATAATATGAAATTGAATAGGAATTATCTCTACTATTTAGTTTCAATTTTGAAGGATAAGATTATATTTGTTTTTAACTTAATTTTTATTGCCATTCAGAGAATGAATAATAAGAGAATGGACTCCTAAAAGAACTGAAAGAAATAACTAAATGCAAATTCAATGTTATTTATGTTAATTTAATAGTTATCAAAATATAAATAATAAAATTTAATGTAGAGGAATTTTCTAGTTATGTGAATAAGATTAAATGTGTAATTTAATCTCTCCTAATTCTTTGTTATTTTCAGCCTGAAAGAATAGACCCTGGTAGAGCAAGAGGTTATGATGTAAGATCTGATGTTTGGAGCTTAGGAATAACACTGGTAATTTATCCTTTTAATAGTTAACTCCTTAATATGTATCTTCATTGACTTATATATTTTTGAAAAATTGCTTACAT
>JAPDSC010029127.1:21231-42522 GCA_026290005.1 Latrodectus geometricus | reverse complement strand
GTTCTTTCTGTTGCTTGATATGATCTGAAATTATAAAAGTCTTTGTAACATAAGATTATTCAAAGTTAAATATAAATTTTCTTTTGTATGTGACTCAAACTCGAAGTATTGTTTAGCCAAAGTCATACCTTTATCATTTTGAAACCAAGTTTCGTTTGAACTTTATTATTATGAAAAATAATAATTTTATAAACTAAATTTTTTGTTACAATAAAAGTGCTTACAAAAATTTTCGTTAGTTATTCTTTGTTTGTGAAACATTTATTTTATAATAGATATAAAATGATTGGAATCACATTTACAATAAATTTTAATTCTCCAAAAATATGTGAATGAATCACAATTAGTATATTTAAAAGTGATAGTGCATTTAATACTGCCAAAATAATTGTGGAACCAAAATTTTATAGTTTTAGAAAATTAATTTCTGTTTCTGTTATATTAAACAATAGCATCATGTTTATACTATGTGGTTACAAATTCAAATAGTTACTATTAATGCCTTCAAATATTCCTATTATAATCAGTATATGTTTAGTAGATAATCTAAATATTCATAAAAACACTATTGAATTGCTTACTTGAATAGATCCGCAATGTATTTAACAATCGGACATGCTTGCTCAGCATTTACTGCATTTCCATAACCATCTTTATAATAGTCATCAATATCTGCATCATATTCTAATACTTTCAGGTCATCATTTGAGAACACTGAACACCAAGCTTCACTAATATTTAATGCATATCCAAAAATGCAAGCCACATACATATGTTTAATGTCCTCTAAAAAGAAAATTAAAATACAAGTTTAGTAAATTGTATTTTGCATACAGTACCTACATTCATAACATTTAAGCTTTTGTAAAATAGCTTTACACCATATATTTATTTAATAACGTTTGATGTAATTTTAAAGCATTTATTGAAATATGATATTCTGAACATGAGTTCAATTATAGATCTATATTATGGAAAAGCTATCATTTACAAATTTAAAAACAATTTTATTTTTAAAAGTTTAAAGTGTTGGAAGACTGTTAGAACTCAATATAACATAGTTTTAAATAATTATATTTTATTCAATGAAAAAAATGTTAAATATACTTTAACATAATCTAAAGGAGTATTTAACCGATGTTGCTTGTTTTTAAATACGGTTTTATAGTCAACAATAGCTTAGAAATAATGAACAGAACTAAAAAATTGTGTATTATATTACAATTATATTACATATTCAAAATTAGATTTATTTTATCATTAATTTATAGAATTTAAATCCTTAAATTCACTGCCAATTTGAGATTATCTTCATAGGAATTAATGTATCAGTTTAATTATTATTTTATATTTCTGAGTTTTAACAATTTTTTGCAAAAAAGTTTTTTTATCTTATATATTTAGAATTAGCTATTTGTTGAATTGCAGCAAAACAAAACGTAATTGGAGCATAACTGCAACCTTTACCTTATTCATAAGATTCAATTATAAAAACTTTTAAATCACAATGGTGTTTCACCAGTTGGAAAACCTAGTTTAGCTCTAACATTTTTACTACTCATACTTTCATCATAAATCATAAAAACTTGTCCTTTACTTGCTTAATGCTTTGAAAACATGCACAAAAAGAATAATGCATCCTTCAATAAAACAAACATTTAAACCTTCTTTACATGATTTTTTCTTTATTGGTGAAATAAATCAAGTTGATATAATTCATGTTCAAAATTAAAGGAAAAATGGTTAAAAAAATCTTAATATATATATTTATAGTATAAATTTAGCAAAAAACAATATGCTAAAAATTTCCATCATCATCCAAAGTTAGATCATTAGCTTAGTACTAAATAGAAATAAAAGAGGAAAATAACAGAAACACGTGTTACAAACCTTTCTTCCACTCATTTTCAAATTTTTAGCAATAGAAACTCTAATATAATAAAACAAAATTATAAACGAAATCATACGTTTATTGCAACTACAACAAACAGCGGAATGAGACAACTTTAAGCTCGTTTCACTGATAATGACACTTGTTTATTTTTGACAGCTATGTTTCTTTTTATGCAATGGACATTAAAAAGGTATCCAAACACGATCAACTTAAAGTAAACTTGTTCTTTTATATAATTTTTGGGCATTATAGGTTATCATGGAAATTTCCACCATTATGCAAAGAAGGGTTAAATGAGATGTTATACAATTACTCAAGTTAACAAATATTTGGTATCACATTTTGTTCGGCTCATCTTAATTAAAATTATTTTTCAAAATATTTTATTTTAAATGTTCAAGTCTAATGATATTTTCTTAAACGTTATTTAAATGTAAATTAAACAAATGAAAATTGTAATTCGTCAAATTTTGATAATTTTTAAATGGTCAACTTTAATAAAATGTACTTAAATTCTAAAATTGGATTACCGTTATACTATGAGAAATAAATTTTAGTATTACTTTTGTGTTGAATAAAATTAAATTAAAATCTGTAAAAATTTAATTTTTTTAACATAAATCATTATTTTTTAGTCATTTATTTTAAGAAGTTTGTTTTTCTAATTATTGTGGTCCTATCATCAAATGCAAATCGTAGATTATTATATATCATGTTGAACAATGGACTACTCTGTATTGTTAGGTCTAATTGGTTGGAAACGATAATTAATTCTTTACTTAAATTAAACTTTTCAACTGTAATGATGATAATTGTTGTTTGCTAAATAATTTATTATTTAGATAAGATAATGAATTGATTTCCTTTTTATTTTTAAATATTTCGTCTTACCATAGGTGACATCAAATCCAATTCTTTTTGAAACACTTGTCACAACTTTGTTCATTAACATACCGTTCTTAAATTTTTCGACTTCACGAGTATCATAAAGTTCATCATGGTTGTCACATTTTGCCTGTAATAAAATGAGTTCTCAGAATTTTTTTGCAATATTTATAATTTTAAAATTTGTTTATAATGAACTTAAAATAATTTCAATGTATATAATCAGTATAGTATTAATAAAAAACACAATACACTAAAATTAAATACTTACATATATGATATGAAAATATCACTTACAACGTTTGATCTTCTAAGTCAAATTTGTTGAAACTTTATAATTCAAACTTAATCTTGTTTGAATGAATTGAAAAGTTTGTACTTAATATTCATAATTATTTTATTACTAAAGAAGAAAGAATGGGAAATCTGTAATTTTAATAAGAGCACACACAAAAATTGCAGAATTTCTTATTTCTAATAAAATATTTTGGAAACATTTTTTAGAAGTAAGCAAAAAAATTATCCATCATCCATTAATATTAAATGTGAGAACAAGTAAAATTAATGGTAATGGAATGAAGAGAGACCATCATATAACTAAATTTTTCTATATACGATCAAAAATATTAACTATATTTTGTCAAAGCTTATATAATGTATTTAATTTTCCTGTTTTTACTGGATTAAGTATAAGAACAAAATACCATTTTTTCACTACATAATTATATTAAAACTATAAAATTAAAGCAGTTTTTATAATAAAGAATTTAATTTTTTACAGTAAGAAAACATATATTTAGAATATAATTATCTTTATTTTACCAATTTCAGACAATTTTAATTCTACAACATATTTAGAATACTTTCCTATAAAATCAAAATTAACACAAATTTATGAACATTTATTTAACATTGACATTTAAATCATTATCAAATTTAAAGCTTTTTTTGTAAAATAATTATTAAGAAATACTTTTTAACATTACGTTCATCATGAATGGAAAAAAAAAAATATATATTTGTTATTACTGAGCTGTGTAAATTTGTTAGTTTCAATGAATTTATGAAGCTACTGCAATTAACATTTTTAGTTCAATTAAAATGTTGAGTTAACAATAAATTGGTAGCCCTTTTTACAAAGAAATATAGTGACAAATATGACTCTTATAAGTTTTAAAATTTGAGCTAATCTATTTTATTATAAAAATTAAGACATACCTTTATTTTCTTACATTCTGTGTTAAATTTTAAAAGATTGTCATTTGCTTTTCCCTTAAAATTTATTCTTTCATCTGTAATAAGAAAATTATATTTCAAATTACTGGAATAAGACACCATATTTTAGGAATGTAAAAATAAGAATGCGCAGTTTAAAAAGTAGAGATAGGAACGACTATGTAAAAGGAAAATTCACTTTCAAGTAACCCGAATTTTTTATCGAAATTTTTATAATGGGTTCAGGAATAACTATTAAATTAAACGTAGTGTGCATCATAGAATAACATTTACATACTATGATTAAAATTGTATGTAATTATTGTATTCTCCCTTATACTTATTTTAAATGATGTGTATTTTTCATGTTATTGTTTCCTTTTATCAAATTTTGATATGATTAAAACTTCAAAAGCTCATAATTTGGGTTCTGTTCTGGTAGTAAATCATTATTATTAAAACAAATTATTGTTTTCTTTATAGATTATTGTTTTTTCTGTAATTATTCATTAATCTCAATTGCCGATTTATGATTTCTTAGAATCTGCATTGATAATTGATAAATATGCATGTATGTGTAAATATAGATATGTGTGTATAACTATATATATATACATATATGTTTTATGTACCAATAAAGTGATTACAAATTTTTAGAAGAGATAAAGAATATACGCTTAGACAACAGAAAATCACTTAAAAATGTATGGTCGGAAACGCTTTCCTGACGCAACATAGGCGGCACAGAACAAAAAGAACACACAAACAAAGTGAGAAACTATTATCCTAAGAGCATCAAAAATGCTAGGAAATCTTTGGTCCCGACCATTACAGTATTGGCATGTTTCTCCATTTAAGTGCAACGTATGGCGAACTATAGATTGAGAGGAGTGGTCAAGTGCATTGGCTCGTTTGATTATCAGATCTCACTTGCGTTGATTACTTCCAAAAAAGACACAGAAACACTCGTGTTTGTAACCCCCGTTAACTATGCAGATACTGTCAAGTGGAAAATGCGGGACAAACTCGGTATTTCCACTATCATTAGATATTCAGTGAGTTAAAAAAGTAAAGTCTCCATTAAATCCGGAGGTGATAATTTCGAACACTTTCTTTGCAGACGATCGCAGTCCTTTTATGTTGTTTCCTTAGTTTTATTCTTGTATTTAACTTATTTTTTTATCACAATACATAATAAATATATTTTTTCATCTTGTTTATATCCTTCCATTTTAGTGTTTTGTGTCATTGCTACCAAAATGAAAAAACGTTTGTGACCATACAATGCTAGGTGATTTATCACTAATCTAGGTATACATATTTCATGAAAGTTTGTAACCACGTACATATACACCCTGTTTGTATGCATATATAAAAATAAATATATGTATATATATAATATTTATCTATATTTCTATAGATGCATACCTATGTTAGGATTAAGAATCCTAGTATAGAACGCATAATTATTAAGAATATTTTATTTATTATTAAGAATAAAATATTTGTAATAATTAAATCTTATTTAAAGCATTGACTTTTTTGGTTATAATTATGACATCTAAAATACTTTGATCATATTTTTTGTATGCACTTATAATTTATTTATTATTGAATGCTTTTTATACAATAATATAAACGTGTTTCTTAATTTAAAATTTTTCATTGCATTTTTAAATTTCTTTTGTTGTAAAATGATTTTTAATAAATTTTTTAGTTCATCTGCTTGTGATTCGAAAGTAATTATAATTTTCATTTTTTATTTGACTAAAGTAAGAGATATTACATTTAGCAATTTTAATTACTTTTGCAAATTTTTTTTAATAAACATTTTTTCTTTATATTAAATAGCTAAATTTAAAACTTTGAGATAAATTTTCTTCCCATTTACTTACAATTTTTTACCATTTATTAATATGTTATGTTGTCTTTCATTCTGGCTCAATTTATTTATTTTTATGATTTTTTATTATAGATTTTTATAATAAAATCTCCCACAATTAACACAAAATAAACTGATATCTATCAGCTGACTTAAATGTTATTCAAATTAATCATGACTCTTACAAGTTATTTTTTGAGTTTGTCGCATAGATTTATAAGTGGTCAACGTAAATTTTCTACTAGTCTTTTAATTGGATTTAAGTACATATAATTTACTGTATAAATTTACTACATGAAATTTACTGAGAATGGATATTATAGTTGCTTTTTAATCGTTGATTTCTAAATGAATTATAATCAGTATAAGAAATTACGGAGTGTATAAGTACAATTAAGCTTCACAGTGGTGGATGTACCGTACAATATTTAAGTTTAACTTTAAATGTAAACAAATATAACTTTCATATGGTGGGGATATTGGTCTTATAAAAATATATTAATATATTTGCATAGGATTATTGATTTATTAGGATTGAAATGCTCGGTAAAAAATGAAAGTGAGTTAACTCTGATATAGTTGTAAGGCTACATATGACTTAGCCGTATGCATTTTAAATTTCAAATCTACCGTAAATAGCTGTCACATAGCTAGATTTAAGTATTATTGTTTTAGTCATAACGTGGTTCCAAATCTGGCATGGAAAATTTCTTACTTCGGGGTAAATAAGAGTTCTCTTCATTTATAAATTTTTGCAGAATTTTCTGCTACTCTTTTTGTTTGGTGGCCTGGTTTATTCGGAAGTAATATAATCTGTAAACAAGCCATTAATATCTGATTTTTCAACTGGAAGTATCAGCCTGAGAAATTAATGTATCACATAACAGTTAATGTCAATATTCTTAAAAATATCATATTAAGTTAAAACAGAGAAAATATATTGAGATGTAGAAATCTAACTAGGTTCACATTATCTTAATTGTTCATCATCTGGCTTCTCCTGGTATACCTTATGAATAGATTATAATTAACAATGTGGAATATTTAGAAAGGTGTGTTTTGCTCTTTACTTATCATGAAAGAGAACTTCAGTGAACTCACTTGCGATAAAAAATGATTTGATAATCGTAAGCAGTCTGCACAATGATTCATAAAAGCAAAACTTTCTGTACGCTTGATTATGTTCATTAAAAGAAAGTTATAAATGGAATAATTTATCGCAATTTCTAATTAAGTTGATAAACCATTACTTTAAAACGTTTTTGTAATGCAGAATCATAGATGTACCAAAATTTGACGGGGAAATTAGCCTAGAAAAATAACCATTACCATCTTCTTTTTCAAAATAATGCCCATTTTTGTCTTGCACAACAACGATATAAACACCATAAGAATTGTATTGCAAAGCATGCTTCATTTTTCATATGCATATACCTTATCTCTAACCGATTCGTCTCCTGAACCACTTTCTACCTCGTTAATGGTTAATTTTTTCCCTGGAGGTTCAAAGAAACTGATGATTTCGGTGATTCTTAGCTACAAAAGGACACTCATTTTCGAATCGTGACATTATAAGACTATTGGCAACAATGTTTTTATTCAGAAATTGATTACTTATGGACGGTCATTTCATTCCATTTTTCATTATTTCTATTATTGATCGAAAAATGATTATAATATTTCGTTTTTTATTACAATTAATCCAATGGATTCCTTAGGAAATATTTAAAATGAGGATATTCTTAAAAACATTCTATGCTAATTATTACCTCCAAAATAAATATTTCTACATAACTTTTTAATGATAATCCATGTAGAGGTTAATTATTTTCAGTATAGAATAATTTTCAATTTAATTTGTGTTAAACCAATCAATCCTTTATAGAAACTTTATGAAAATTTATTAAATTAATTTTTATGAATATGGAGAACATAAGAAAAATTATTTTTTCATTTCTTAACAAAAATACACTTTTTAACTTAAAATTAATTTTAGATGACATTGACATACTTGAAAATATTTTTTCTTATACATTAGCTTCATATTCACTACATATACACTGGCTTATGTAAATTTATATTAATGTATAAAATCATATTATGTTAATGATATTAAATAAAATAAGAAAATCATACACTCTTGTTCTGGGAACAAGCCTTTGCCAAAATTTTCAGCTGTAACTTGTGTTCTTTTCTTGCTAGTGTATGCTATAGAATATACATCAGGTGAGTAACGAATCCCTAGAATCTGGGGAAATCTTTTTCTTAACCGTTCACCTATAAAATTATTCCAGTTTCAGTAAAGACGAATATTATTCTATATTATATATATTTATCTTAAGTTGTAATATAAATGTGAGTCAAATTTAAAGTGAAAATACTTCGAAATTTTTAATCTAAATTAAATCCTAAAAAATTAACTATGTTTTTAAACTTTTTTCACAAACATAATACATAAACTTAGACAAAGAATACGCTTAAATTGAATTATTTTTAGTTAATGTAAAATAATTCAATAATATTAGAGATATTTTTTGTTATTAAAATAACAAATATATTTAAAATTCTTTAAATAAATGGAAATTTGCTTTTAAATAAAAGAAAAATATAACGTGGTACTTTGGATCTAAGTTATATTTTGTTCAAAAAAATTTCATTTACTTATCCATGTCACAGACTGTTACAGAAATAATTTCGTGTCATGAATAACAATAATAAAAATTGTCTGCAATTTATTATAAATACCATACAAAAATGTGAAATAGATATAAAAAAAGTATCCATAAATTTTTAGAAAGAATTAATAGTTAATTATATATGTATCGGATTAAATAGCTTATTTAATAAAATTATCTTTCTTATTACTTTGAAATATAAAAAAATATTTTTATTTGCAAAAACGCAGAAAATAATATTTATTTCAGTTGCATAATTTACCTGCAAGCCTGTCATAAGCATAATTGCCCCTGCAAGCTATTTATCTAACACAGCAATAAAGTTACAAGGAAAATCAGAGACATGAAATTTAAGTAATTGATAATTAAAGAGAAGGGTAGGAATAAAAAAAGATTTTTAAGTGCTTAAAATAATTATGATAAAGAAAATAATTCCTAGACGAAGTACACAGGATATTCATGACAATGTTTTTACGACTTTATTGCGTGTTTAATAGAATTGTCATAAAACTGTTGATTATATAAGATATGTTATATTTTTTACCCCCTTAAATTGAGACTACCTGAAGGTTCAATGTGAGATAAGTGCAACTACAAAACAGGTTTAAAGATGTAGATACTTTTCAAGTATAAACGAAATAATGCCTATTTTTATTTGACTTTAAAATTAGCAGGGCTTAATAAGCTAAAAATTAAACTGTATAACAGTTTAGAATTTTCTTACGTTTATCTATTCAGCAATTAAATTTACAATATATTTTTCTCAATTTTTTATTGAAGTTGGAAAATAGCATGAAATATATGCAATTAGCAGTATTGAGCAATTATTCAATCTAATAAATTTATGTACTAATGGAAATAAATTTATTTGATAAAGATTATTGCAAAATAGTTTTATTAAAAGAGAGCCTGGTTACGGAAAAGTCTCAATTTGAAGTTATCGTCCATCTTTAGTATAAATATAAACAGTTCTCAAAATTCTTTAGTTTTAAGAACCCATTTGTACAGTTGCAACTGCTTATAACTATTAAAGAGAAATTTAAAAATCCACATTCAGAACCAAAAATAGAAAAAAAACTTGGAATCTATTTTTAGAGATATACTTAATCTCGAGATCATTTTAAACTTTTTATTGAAGTTTTCTACAAGAATAACAATCCTTAATTTAGAAGAAAAGTTATAACACATTAAGTATGAAGTGATATAATGAGCTATGAACTCTCTTTAATATGGAACATTGTTTTGTATGTGGTACCAATTTTCATGATGACAATAGAAAAATCAACTCAATTTTTTCTGTTAAGCATTTTAGTTATAATAATTAATTTAAATTTATTAAAACACGAATTATATTTGAATCAGTTGCTTTTAATTCTTTCAGTAAATGTGGAAACTTATTTTAATTAAAATTATGAGAATGTATTTTTTATTTTCAAACTAAATTCGTTTTATTTAGTGTAAAAAGTATTCCGATTTTCCAAAGTACAAATTGAAAGATGAGCTTAAGAATTATTATCATGCTGCACAGATAAAAAACGAATTAATAACTGGCAGATAATAGATATTAGGTAAGAAAATTACTCCTCTCTTTCTATATAACCTTCCATAAACAGGGTGAATAATAAAGTCCTTTGTGGGCCTTTACGTCTCAAACTCTTGATCTGAGACATGATTTCTAATGCAAAAATGTTTCAAATAAAGGGAACTTTCATCTTAATTCATTTGTAGATTTAAAAAATTAAATTTTGCTACAATTGTAAAATATGAATTTTTATATGGTCTCCGAGTTTCTATGATTATATTTAGAAAAATTTTGCCTTTTAACAAATCTAACAAAAGATTTTATTTCTCTGCTACAAAAGTAAGCGAAATATTTAATTTACAATTTTGAGATTTTTTTCTATCTTCTTTAAGGGGTCAGTTACAAAATTAATTAAATTTTTGAGAAAAATCTTTGGAAAACACAACCTTTCGGAAAAAAAAATGTTTTTCCCCCGACCATATATACGAAATGTATCTATAGCCACGATGTTATAAGTTATGCTATAAAAACAACATATAGGATCAAAACATGGAATATTTGTCACAATTATGATATATTATTTGGCATTTCGCCCGGAGGACTTGGCTATAAATATACCTCCCCTGTTTTGGTACATTTGAAATTTCATACAAAAATATTTATTCAAACAAAAAATTATATTATATATATATCTATTTAAACAAAACATTATTCTAAGTAATTTTTGTTATGTAGTATGAAATTTCTTTTGCCTCATATACATATTCTTTATCATTCATTAATCAAGATTTCAGCTAAAATCTAATATCACTTCTGATATTTAGTTTCATTGTTTTTTAGTGCTATTATATTTCTCTCTATTTCTCTTCAAGTAAAAAATTGTTCCAAACTTTTATATTAGCTTATCTATGAAGAGATTTATTTGCCTTCAATACTGGCTAGAGTAATGAAATTTCAGTTCAGCTCTTGTAAATTCATCGTTTTTTACCCTGAAATTTAGTCTTCTCATTTGACATTATGATGTTATTTTGCTCTCAGGCAAATAAACAATAATAAATTTCAAGTAATTATTTCTATTAAGGGAGTTTTGTTTTCACTTGCTATATGGATTATTTGTAGATTAACTAACATTTCAACTATATTTCAATCAGCTACCTTTTTAGAATATCTACTATGAATGTAAATATAAATGTTTTATGTGGATGATGAAAATACACTTTATTTCAAGGTATATCACGGTAACTTAATAAAACATAATATTAAAAGAAGTTAGCTAAATATTTTTAATATATATATCTCAATTTTTATTTCATTTTAAATTAATTTCATTCAATTCATAAATTGCAAATACTTTATTTAGACTATTTATAGATAAAATCAGGACAACACTTCCTGGAAATGCAAATATATATAAACAGAATATCTAAAAAGAATTTTAGTTTTACCTAAATGCATGGATTCCATGGCACCAGTTAGAGAAATTTTATTATCATCCTTTACAGACATGGTTGGCCGCCACTTCCAAATCTCATCTACATCTTTATCACACATATTCACTAATAAAAGAACAATAATTAAAATACATATATTGAATACTTATTCAATTACCTTATACATTTCCAAAAATATATGAATTGTAAATAAAATGACGAAATGTAATCAAAGATTCTTAAAAATAATTAAGTGGATTATTAAAAATAAATATTTTTTCAAACCAGTGTCATTTATTTTCATATGAATTAGTTCAAATATTTTGTAATTGATGTTTAAAATAAATATGTTTTTTTATTTTAAGAATCAAATTGTATATTACAATAATCAAATATATTTGGAATAGTGGCATAAAAAACTCAAACACAACATGTGATCATTAACATCTTAAAATACCAAAAATTAATATGATATATTTTAAAACTATTAAGTTTTGTACAATGCATATATCGATTATGTAAAAGGAAGTTATAGAACAAAATGTTCTCAAGGTGTTTAAATGATAGTTTAAGAGGATTTATAGTACATGTTGCAATAACTGCTTTTTCTAGATGATATTATTAATATGTTCAGCTTTTATGAGTAGTAAATTTATTGAAAAATTATGTAATATATTTAACAAAACGTAATTGAAGTTGTAGATGATTAATGAACAGGAATGAAAACTATAACAATAAATTCCATTTGAAGATATTGTTATTAGTTATAGTCTTAGAAACATTCTATTCCTTATATTAGATAAATGTTGAAATTTGTAACATTAACAATTATTTTTTAATGTGATTTGGAGGTAAATGATCAAATAAATATAAAATTTCTTAAAGAAATCCGTCACACGTCTTGGATTTTATAAATACTTTTTTTTTTAAAAAAAAAAAAGAATTTTAATAATCTTAAAATTAAGTTGTATACATAATATTGTATCAAAAATATATTATTAATTTTATACCTTTTCCATGAGCAGAGGAATTAAGTATTTGTTCCCTCAAAACTGGCAAATAATCGTTGATATACTCAATGTATTCTTTGTCTGGATATCTCGTAGCATGTCTACTTAACATGTAAAACACTTTTGGACTGCAACCTGAAAAATAAAAACATTACCGTGAGAAAAATATTTAGCTGTAATATATATGAAACAAAAATTCACTTGTCTTTAAGTAAATTATAAAAAAAGAAAATGTGATTTCTCATTCATCAATGCTTATTTGTGACAATTTTCAAAATGAGAATTACGTAATCTATCAACATTAGAAGCCGTAGTTTTCTTGGTTTTTATTTTCCAAATATAATTTTGTTTTCCTGACAGGAAATACTTAGCCTAAAGTATCACGTTGTTTAAAAACTTACAAATCGCGATTTCTGAGAGTAGGAATATTAGTCGTTATAAGAGCAGGTCAACTACATGATATCCTCAAACGTAATTTGTACAGTAACAAAGACAGAGGGAAATGTTCAAGGAACTCGCTCAGTGTTGCTTGCTTTATGATTTCAAAGTGGGTTTACTAGCAGCTGCATCAAATCCCTGAATATAGTGCTGTGAATAAACACCTTGCAAGACATCGGTTTAAAAATTTCAGGAAATATCGAGAACATTTTCGAGAAAGTAAGGTGAATAAAGCAGACTTAGGCTAAGAACTTACAGAATTCCTTGGATCCAAAACCACAGAACCTTACAGCAAGGAGATTGCACAGGTGGAGACGCGTAGGCAGAAAAAAATGGATGCAGATGAAATTGCTTCGAAGACTGTTATTAATTTAATATAATTAAGAAGTAAGAGAAATGTGCAGTTGTAAATAAGTATTTTGTATTGAAGGAATGTACATGATAAATTTCGTACTTGTGAAAAATAAGTACTTCCTTGTTTAGAAAGAATATATAGTATTATAGGAAAATAAATTCATAAACTTTTTTAATTAACAGATTCAAATATGGTAAATATATGCGCATTTGTTCCCATAAAAGAATTTGAAGTTATTATTTATTTGGGTGAAAAAGAGAGCGATTTTAAAAACACGTCAACTATAAAAGTAAGCTGCTAAAATTCTATGTTTCGGAATTTATTGAATTGTGTTCTGTTCTTTTTTGTTTTGTAACTGATTTTTAACAGTGCTTAGCACAAGTGAATATTGTGAGAAATTTTCAGGATAAGATGTCTGTAACAATCAATTTGCTTCGTTGATTCCGTTTAGGTAATTTTGATTTTAAAATCTCACAAGTATAGGCTCATCGTTGAAAATGACAATAAAATTACAGAAATGATCAAAGTTAATCATCATGTTAGCAATTATCACATTACCCAGGAGCTAAAGATCAACGATAAAACAATTTTAAATCATTTGCAAAAAGCGAATCGGAAACATGTTAAATAGTCTTGAAGTTTATGTAAAATAATTTCTTTTTCCCCAATTTATTATTTAAGCTTTTTTATATATTTAAACTCATATTTATATTGAAACCATAGCCTTCGAGATAATTCAAATGAACAATAAAGTTTCTGTTTTTGTTGCATTTAAATAAACTTTTCCATGACATAGGCATCAATGATGATTCGAAATTACTAAAGTAATTTAATGTAACTGTAAAAATATTTAGGCTCACGTTCAGTCGTTAAAGAATCAAAGCTACAAGTTGTATGTAACAAAAAAATAGTAAGCAACTATCTTATATATAAAGGAAAACGGAAATGTTAAAAATAATTTACTATATGCTCATATTCCATCACGTCTCTTAAATTTTAAGAAGTCGAAATCCCATCCGTGATTTCTTTAGTTTCACCAAAATATTTTCTTTTGTCTTTTGAGGAAATCTTAGAAGGTTAGTCGTGCAAAATTTTTCTGTAATTTGGTATTTTAAAGAATAAATAAAATATCTGTCAATTTGAAAATTCTCATGATTTTAAAAACAATGAAATTACTTTTACTTTTCGCTGTAGAATTAAATCTCGGATTCTATTTAATCTGGTTGGAATAGTATTGGAGGAAATTAGTACTCGTCTCTTTTAAAAGAGAATAATATGATTAATAAGAGATAAATAATCTTAAAACTTTTTAAGAAAATAAAGTTTGGAAATACATTGATTATGCTAAAATAAATTATTCTTGTTTCTTGTTATCAATAATATGCGAAAAGATCTAATAGCTTTAATTAAAATAAAAGTAATGGTGAGATTACTAATATAATTATTAAAATTACCGTGCATAATTTAATTTATAAGCAAAAAGAAATTAATTTGTATTGTAAAAAGGATTGGAAAATTTAAATTTCCGAAGATCAATAAGCTGAAGGAATAGTTTGTCATTTATTCAATTTTTTATAAAGAAAGTTATTTTTTTGTTGACTTTTCAGATGATTTAGTGCTAAAAAACCATTATTATTTCATTTAGTATTTAACTTGATAATATTTATTTCGAAACTAAGCATTTTTTAAATCCTTAAATTTTAGAAAATTTCATGATTTTTCGTTGAATTCTTTTTTTTTTTTTTTTGGAATTATTCAGTATGCTCTTTTATCAAATTTTTCATGTTTGTCATAGTCATGAATGAATTAAACTCTTACAGGTTAGCAACATAACTCAAATGAGAAAAATTTCTATTCGCATGAATTGAATAAATATGAGCAACAAATTTGTCTCCCAAATCAAATTTTCGATTGATGAAATTTGGGTTTCGCGAAGTGTGTTTCTAATCATAAAAAAATTGGACATTAAGTCCACACAAAATAAAAGGACCGTATGAATAGTTTTTTATTATCGTTAAATGAAAAGGAAACATTAACATAGCAGTCTATTAGAAAGCGCTTTTTTAATGTAGTGATAGCAACAATTCTACAAGGACACCTGCGGGTAGATGGTTATTGGATTCAGGATGGGTCACCTTGAAAGTCCGTGGAAATTCTAAACTCCTCTCGAACCAATCAACCTATTCATCATCTTTGCATTGCTAATTTTTGTTAATCGCTCTTTACATATTTCCAAAAGGAGTTATTTTCTTAAATTACAATATTTATATTCATTGAAGTTAAACAAATGTTTTTTTAAAACATGCAATTTATAAGTGTATTACAAAATAACATGTATTAATAACAAGAAAAAATATACTCTCTTATATACAAAACAACCTAATGAAACAACTTAGAATGCCATTAAAAGTCACACATATGTATTATATTTATTTTAAAGTAAATAAAAGTCCTTTTTATATCAATTCCATTTTTTTATTTGTTTATTTTACAGAATATTTATCAATTAAATTTAACAACTTTTCTCAATTAGTATTGTGACAAATAATTTTGAATCGTTCATTGATTAGTAAACTGAAACGAGGTGTAATCATTTTAAATTTGAAAAAGCTTTACATTTAATACAATCATAAAATGTAAGGTATTTACGTGCTTATATACTTTAAATATGTCTGTATGTTAGAAACAAATCATACTATGCACTATTAACAATTTTAAAAAGCTCTATTTACAACTTAAAGAACAAAAGTCAAGTTTTTCACGTCACCATTTTTTATAAAATAATTTATTTGTTAATTCACTACCGATAATAAACGGATCAGCCTTTTTCAAAATTTCCCAAGTCAAGTAACTTATTCTTAACTTCAAATAAAGATTGATTACAAAATTCAAATCATATTTTAACACATTTAAAATTATTCTTTATTTTTCCCTTATTACTTTCTCTTTCTCATTTACTACTCATATCGATACTTAGTTCAAAAGCTTTAAGTACTAATTTTAAACAATGGGAAATTATTTGACAGGAAACTAAAAAATAAACTGTGCATCAAATCTTGCATCATTAGGATTCGGGAAAACAAAAAAAAAAAAAAAAAAAAAAAAAAAAAAAAAAAAACTTTGATTTTTGATTGAATAGTCATTTCAAAAATATAAATAAAATAATATAAACCTTTAAAATTCGAAATTTTAAAAAATATGATAATGTAGTAAAATATTGAATCGCATAACCTTTTTTATTTCCAGTGGCTGGCACTGCTGATTGACCTTTCGCCACAACAAGGCCAGAAAATGCTGCTCATTTAGCGTTACCCGGTGGGCACCTATGAACCAAATCACGAAGGCGAGTATCATTACCCATGTCACATCACCACAAACCCATTTACAGGGTGTGCCACATTCCTACATCATCTCAAGAGACCGGATAAAGAAAGCATTTATGTGCCTTACCAGGATTCGAAGCCGGTACTAACAGCCTAGGAGTCAGGAACGCTAACCACTCAGCCAAACGTTGGCAATTTCGTAACCTTTACAAAAGCTTATTAAAAATGAATATGCGTATTTAAAAAAGGAATTTGAAGCTTACTTCTAGCATACGTAACACAGTGGATTAGCGACATCATCAATAGTACTTGATTATTTTTGGGAAGCGATAAAATTTGCTATCTATCGTTGTAAATTTGGTGCGATATTGATTTTAATCCATTTTTATTTCCCATATTTCTTTTTAGTATCTTGCATTTATGATTTATATGTTGTTTTCATTAATATTATTATGTATTTTGCATGTTAAGATAACCATTTCTTTATTTTTGTAATGTTAATTCTTGGAAAGAATTGTTGAAAGTACATTTGTTGTTGACAACATTTTGTCGAAAAGCGCAAACACTTCATTTGGCCGTTGGTGACAAATTTGAAAACCATGCTACACTATGCGTGTTACGTGTATTAGGATTTTACCCGAATCTTTTGGTACAATATAATATTTCTTTTTTTTTATTCCAGTTGTAAAGAAGAACAAGAACTCCATAAAGTTGAATGGCAATAGGTCCATTTCGCTTACAAACATTTTTGTAAAAACTATAGAAATCTTATGGTAAAACGCCTGCTTGAATTATTGTCTTTAAGAATATATAAGATAGGTTTCGAAGGAATAAGTAATTGTGTGAACAAGTGATAAAATTCTGTCAAGATGGCAAAAAGATCTTGACAGTTTACTATGTTGGCTTTCAGAGGATTTATGATTTTGACTGCAGGGAAAAACTCCCCCAGAAACTCTTGAATATTGGTATTTCGTCAAAATTATTCATCTGGATAAGATCTTTCTCAGATTAGAGGACATGCAGATAAAACTAGTACTCTTTTTTCAAATGTTTTAGTTTACAAATTGAGCTTCCCCAGAAAATAGTATATCTGTACTATTTTAATATATATTTCAATTAACTAGTATCATTCCTTAAATCAAGACATATAACTAGTTTACTATTTGCTATTGATTTAGTAGTTTGAATAATAGATCCAAAACATGGAGCAAAATAACTTTATTGAAAATCAATTAAGTTTGATCCTGCTAATGCTCTTAAATTGAATGCTAGTAAAATAATATGATTGTAAATCTGAAAAGATAACTCCACAAACTTTTTCTCTAACCATGACATTTTTCGTTCAATATATTTTAACTGTGAACACGGACATTTTTACTTATATTGGAGTGACTTTCGATAGTAAATTAGTAGGCAGTTTCATGTTTATCAACTTATCAAATGTGTTTTAAATATTACTAATATTCTTAAGTATTATGAAGGATGTGTTTGGGAACATACTTGGTTCATTTTTAGATCCAATTTAACACTTATACCTCAACTTCAAAGAAATATTGTTAAACTCTCATTACAACCTTATTAATCGGGGTTCAGAAACTAAAAGTTGAAAACTATTGTGTTTTTTGGATTATAAAGATAAAATAATTTTCTAAGCAAAAATGAAGAACAAGTTAACTACTGTATCCTCCAACAGCATTTTTTTACTGCGGGATTAAATCATTCATAAGCAATTATTCATATCTAGTTTTGAGAAACTTGGTACAGTATTAAGGATTTGAAAGAAGTTAAATTATATCTTATTCCTGATAGTTCAATATGCAATGATGTTGAAACTTTCTGCCTAACTACAGGACACAATCGCCTTGACACCCTCATGCGCCATACGAGCATTTTAACCAAACCTACTCTCACCTTGTGATTCTGAAGAAGAAATATTCAGAGATCACTTGCTCTGATATTGGCTCTACATGGGCTTGCGGAAAAGATGAGATACTGTGAAGCAAGAATGCTACTCAATCTATTGACTTTGGTCTTCTTCTTTTTTGTTCAGTTTTACGGAATTTTGTTTGTAAGACCTTAGTTCTTTTAGCTTTATTCTGATTCATTGAAAACACACAAAAATATTTTAATGAAATAGTTCATTCTATTATCAATTTTTTTCAGTTTTAAACTATATAATGAAATACAGATGATTAAATTAATATAATTAAAATATAATTGATTAATATTAAATATAATATTGATTTAAATATCAATGTTGTATCTATGATATGATGGCATCAAAAAATTTTTTATTTTACTATTAAAGTTCTTGAGAGTTTTTTCGTTACAACTTTTAGAGTTTAAATCAAAAATGTAAATCCTGTCATCGCAAGAAGTTTTCGTCATATTACCCAAGAAAATTCTTTCTAATGCATCAATATTATTTATAAAAATAATAAGATTTAATTAAGGCATCAATATTCCCTTATTTGATACCTTTTTTAACGTTGATTTGGCCACTGGCACATTGACACAAACTGTTCAACTATCTCCCATTGGCATTGGACAAATGATAATACATTTGGATGGTGACTCAAAAGGTTCGGCTCATTGGATTCAAAATTATTCAGATGAATGTTGTTGTAAAACATCTATTGGTACGTGAACACCAGAACAAGAATCCTCAAGTAATTTCAAACTTATTTGAACCATGGACACGTTGACACTTCCATGATCAAATGGTTTCAAACACATAACATTTATTTCAGGTAATGATTTTAATGGTTTTGATTAGTTCGATAAGAAATGCAGAAGATGTTGAGGGACATTTTATTCTTAAAATGTTGATTGCTATATTAATACCAAAACCATGATACCACAAACCAGTTCAAATTGATTCGAGTCACGTGCACGTTACACAAGCTGTTCAAACATCGTTAAATGGCTTCAGACACAAGTACATATTGAACATTTCGAGAGATGACGGTGACATGGACTCCCTAATGAGTCTTAAGAACACTTTACTCGAATACATGAATCATTTCGTGAACTCCAAAGCCATAGTTCGGTAAATCATTTGCTATTGGTGCAAGTCATTCGCAAGTTGACAATAGATAATAAAAACAACAAGGTTAAATTTCAATCCGCTAAGATGATCTAAAATTTTTAATATCCTTTCATTTTTTTCTTGCAGTTGCGCTGGACGTGTGACCAGAAATTCACTTTATATATTTGATTTTACCACATATTATTTTTCTATTTATTCCATCCTAATTAATTGGACCTAAGTTTTTTTGCTCTCATCATGGACCATCTACAAGTTTTCCTTACTTTCAAGGGTTTTTTTTTTTTTTTTTTTTTTTTTTTTTTTTTTTGCCCGGAGTTAGATATTTTTATTGAGAACATGATCTTCCGAAATGGCGAAACGGTTATTAATGAAGAACTTTTTCATTCGGATTTCTATAATTAATCTTTCTGAGATGAAGAATTAAATGTAATTTTTCATGTGAATATATGTATATTGCTGTCTATAGGGTGATAATAATTTAGTCTTTTCCTAGAACTACATTTTTCGCCTTGAGTTTAAAACAACGCATTAATATTATTTCTAAATAACTTTCCGTTATTGAGAATAAATATTTAAAGTAAACCTGGCTAGTATTTTTTATTCGTTTTTTTTTAAATTAGAAATGATTATTTCGTTTAAAAATTATCAGTATATAAATCTGCATTATGATTTCTCACAAGGTATGTATAGTTATTCCTTAGAGTATTTTGAGATAGAGAGAAATCCACATAACGTACCAGTATATGATCTTTGTTCTACATACAAGATTTGTCTTACTGATTATTAAAATATTTACCAGAGAAATGATCTTTTTATTGTTTCCTCATCGATTACCTATTGCATATCAGATTTCTTTCAAGAAATATCTAAAGCAGTAAACATTTTCTAAATACTGAAAGTATCCAAATAGTAATCTGTTATATTATTTTCTTTGACTGATAAGGGTTTCATGAACTGAAGATCAAAGGCTTACCTGGCAAAATCGTCGAAATCTGTGGCCTCATATGTTGCCATTGTTTTTTTTAAATTAAACTGTAATCTATGAGAATATGATCACAATTCCAACATAATAAGTTCTTTTTATTTATTTCCTATAGCGTAAAAATGAATTATTTTAAACTCAATTTCATTACATTGCAGCCCAATTTTAAAATGTGTGGTATTTAAGCTGCTTGATGTATATTGTCCGCACAGCTCCAGTAAATAATATTTATTCAAAAAACCCCTAATAGCTTATTTTAATTTAAACATAAACATGAACACTGCTCTAAAATAATTGGGGTTTATTGTTTAATTAATAAAGTTAAAAATTTTATTAAATACTTACCTTCTACATCTATAGTATTATTGGTTTCTCGGGTAGCTGCGTGATATGCAGTTTTAGTACCATAATTTCGATATGGGTTAGGATCTTCGAAATGGCATGTCCTTCCTCCATTCAAACTAACGCATGTTCCACTGGAAGTGGTGCTGGAGCCGACATCAAACTCAAATATCAGATATATCAGCACAAAACACGCCTGTAAAAGTTTAACTGTTAGTATATTTCCTACGTGGGAAATACTTTATTTATATAAATATATCCACACAATCAGATATATATATATATATAT
>JAPDSC010029127.1:5048-19311 GCA_026290005.1 Latrodectus geometricus | reverse complement strand
ATATATATATATATATATATATATATATATATATATATATATCTGATTGTGTGGATTGTGTGTATATAAATAAAGTATTTCCCACGTGGGAAATATACTAACAATTAAACTTTTACAGGCGTGTTTTGTGCTGATATATCTGATATTTGAGTTTGATGTCGGCTCCAGCACCACTTCCAGTGGAACATGCGTAAGTTTGAATGGAGGAAGGACTTGCCATTTCGAAGATCCTAACCCTTATCGAAATTATGGTACTAAAACTGCATATCACGCAGCTGCTCGAGAAACCAATAATACTATAGATGTAGAAGGTAATATTTATAATTTTGTACTTCATCAATTAAACAATTAATCCCAATTATTTTAGAGCAATGTTCATGTTTATATTGAAATTAAAATAAGCTAGTAGGGTTGTTTTAAATAAATATTATTCACTGGAGTTGTGCAGACAATATACATCAAGCAGCTTAAATACAACACATTTTAAAATTGGGCTGTATAAATGTAATGAAATTGAATTTGAAATAATTCATTTTTACGCTATAGGAAATAAATAAAAGTAACTTATTATGTTGGAATTGTGGTCATATTCTCATAGATTACAGTTTAATTAAAAAAAAGAAAACAATGACAACATATGAGGCCACAGATTTCGACGATTTTGCCATGTAAGCCTTCGATCTTCAGTTCATGAAATCCTAATCAGTCAAAGAAAATAATATAACAGATTACTATTTTGATACCTTCAGTATTTAGAAAATGTTAACTGCTTTAGATATTTCTTGAAAGAAATCTGATATACTATAGGTAATCGATGCGGAAACAATAAAAAGATCATTTTCTCTAATAAATATTTTAATAATCAGTAAGACAAATCTTGTATGTGAAACAAAGATTATATACTGGTACGTTATGTGGATTTCTTTCTATCCCAAAATACTCTAAGGAACAACTGCACATATCTTGCGAGAAATCATGGAGCAGATTTGTATACTGATAATTTTTAAGTGAAATAATCTTTTCTAATTTTAAAAAAACGAAAAAAAATTCTATTCAGGTTTATTTTAAATAATTATTCTCAATAATGGAAAATTATTTAGAAATAACATTAATGCGTTGTTTCACACTCAAGAGGAAAAATGTTGTTATAGGAAATGATTAAATTATTATCACCCTCTAGACAGCAAGATACATATATTCACATAAAAATTTCATTTAATTCTTCATCTCAGAGAAATTAATTAAAGAAATCTGAATTAAAATGTTCTTCAATAAAAACCGTTTCGCCATTTCGAAAGATCATGTTCTCAATAAAAATATCAAACCTTAGAAAGAGAGAGAGAGAGAGAAAGAGAGAAATAACTTTTAACCTTGAAAGTAAGAAAAACTCGTAGATGGTCTATGATGAGAGCAAAAAACTTGGATCCAATTAATTGGGAAGGAATAAATAGAGAAAGAATATGTGTGGTAAAATCAAATATATAAAGTGAGTTTCTGGTCACAAATTCAGCTCAATTGCAAGAAAAAATGAAAATATATTAAAAATTTTAGATCGTCTTAGCCGATTGAAATTTGACCTTGTTGGTTTTATTATCTATTGTCAATTTGCGAAATGCTAACCAATAGCAAATGGTTTACCGAACTATGTCTTTGGAGTTCACGAAATGATTCATGTAAAGTACGACTCATTAGGGAGTCCATGTCACCGTCATCTCTCGAAATGTTCAATATGTACATGTGTCTGAAGCCATTTAACGATGCTTGAACCGCTTGTGTAACGTGCACATGACTCGAATCAATTTGAACTGGTTTGCGGTATCATGGTTTTGGCATTAACATAATAATCAACATTTTAAGAATAAAATGTCTCTCAACACATTCTGCATTTCTTATCGAACTAATCGAATCCACTAGAATCATTACGTGAAATAAATGTGATGTGTTTGAAACCATTTGATCGTGGATAAATAGTAAGTGTCAACGTGTCTATGGTTTAAATAAGTTTGAAATTACTTGAGGATCCTTGTTTTGGTGTTCACGTATCAATAGATATTTTACAACAACATTCATCTGAATAATTCTGAACCCGAAGAGCAGAATATGCTGATTCACCTTCCAAAGGTAATTGCCTTTGTCCAAATGGAAGATAATCGCATGGTTTATGTCAATGTGCCAATAACCAAATCAATGTTAAAAAGGATATTAAATAAGGGAATATTGATGCCTTAATTAAATCTTATTATTTTTATAAATAATATTGATGCATTAGAAAGCATTTTCTTAAGTAATATGACGAAAACTTCTTGATACGACATGATTTACATCATTGATTTGAACTCTAAAAATTGTAACGAAAAAATTCTCAAGAAGTTTTATCATGAATTTTTTTTTTTTTTTTTTTTTTTTTTAAATTATAAAACTTGTAGTAGATAGATACAACAAATGACCTTTTAATCATTCTTCACAACAACTGACATTACAAAAATAAAGAAATGGTAATCTTAAAATACAAAATACATAAACATATTACGAAAAACAACATATAAATCATAAATGCAAGATACTAAAAAAGAAATATGGGAAATACAAAATGTGTAGCTTAAAATCAATATCGCACCAAATCCCACCAAATTTACAACGATTGATAGCAAATTTTATCGCTTTCCAAAAATAATCAAGTACTATTGATGATGTCGCTAATCCACTGTGTTACGTATGCTAGAAGTAAGCTACAAATTCCTTCTTTAAATACGTGTATTCATTTTCAATAAGTTTTTGTAAAGGTTACGAAATTGCCAGCGTTTGGCTGAGTGGTTAGCGTTCCTGACTCTTAGGCTGTTGGTATTGGCTTCGAATCTTGGTAAGGCGCTTAAATGCTTTCTTTCTCTGTGCTTCTTTATCCGGTCTCTTAAGATGATGTAGGAATGTGGCCCACCCTGTAAATGGGTTTGTGGTGATGTGACATGGGTAATGATACTCGTCTTCGTGATTTGGTTCACAGATGCCCGCCGGGTATTGCTAAATGAGCAGCAATTTCTGGCCTTATTGTGGCGAAAGGTCAATCAGCAGTGCCAGCCATTGGAAATAAAAAAAGTTATGAGATTCAGTATTTTACTACATTATCATTTTTTTTTAATTTCTAATTTTAAAGGTTTATATTATTTTATTTATATTTTTGAAATAACTATTCAATCAGAAATCAAAGGTTTTTTTTTTCGAATCCTAGCAAGATTTGCAATCCGATGCAAGATTTGATACACAGTTTATTTTTTAGTTTCCTGTCAAATAATTTCCCATTGTTTAAAATTATTACTTCAAGCTTTTGAGCTAAATATCGATATGTGTAGTAAATGAGAGAGAGAAAGTAATAAGGGGAAAATAAAGAATAATTTTAACTGTGTTAAAATATGATTTGAATTTTGTAATCAATCTTTATTTGAAGTTAAGACTAAGTTATTTGACTTGGGAAATTTTGAAAAAGGCTGATCCGTTTATCATCGGTAGTGAAATAACAAATAAATTATTTTATAAAAAATGGTGACATGAAAAACTTAGCTTTTGTACTTTAAATTGTTAATAGTGCATTTTAAAATTGTTAATAGTACATAGTATGCATTGTTTCTAATATACAGACATATTCAAAGTATATAAGCACAAAAATACCTTACGTTTTATGATTGTATTAAATGTAAAGCTTTTTCAAATTTAAAATAATTAAAACTCGTTTAAGTTTACTAATCAATGAACGATTCAAAATTATTTTTAACAATGCTGAGAAAAGTTTTTAAATTTAATTGATAAATATTCTGTAAAATAAACAAATCCTAAAAAATGGTATCAATATATAAAGGACTATTATTTACTTTAAAATAAATATAATACATATGTGTGACTTTTAATTGCATTCTAAGTTGTTTCATAAGGTTGTTTTGTATGTAAGAGAGTATATTTTTTCTTGTTATTAAAACATGTTATTTTGTAATACACTTATAAATTGCATGTTTTAAAAAACATTTGTTTAACTTCAATGAATATAAATATTTTAATTTAAAAAAATAACTCCTTTCGGAAATATGTAAAGAGCAATTAAGAAAAATTAGCAATGCAAAAATGATGAGTAGGTTGATTGGTTTGAGAGGAGTTTGGAATTTCCACAGACTTTCAAGGTGACCCATCCTGTATCCAATAACCATCTACCCGCAGGTGTCCTTGTACAATTGTTGCCATCACTACATTAAAAAAGCGTTTTCTAATAGACTGCTATGTTAATGTTTCCTTTTCATTTAACGATAATAAAAAACTATTCATGCGGTCCTTTTATTTTGTGTGGACTTTATGGGTAATTTTTTTGTGATCAAAAACACTCTTCGCGAAAACCAAATTTCGCCAATCGAAAATTTGATTTAGGGTATAAATTTGTTGCTTATATTTATTCAATTCATGCGAATAGAAATTTTTCTCATTTGAGTTATGTTGCTAACCTGTAAGAGTTTAATTCATTCATGACTATGACATACAAATAAGACTAAACAAAATAGACTAAACATGAAAAATTTGATAAAAGCATACTGAATAATTCCAAAGAAAAATAATTCAACGAAAAATCATGAAATTTTCTAAAATTTAAGGATTTAAAAGATGTTTAGTTTCGAAAGAAAGATTATCAAGTTAAATACGAAATGAAATAATATTGGTTTTTTAGTACTAAATCATCTGAAAAGTCAACAAAAAAAATAACTTTCTTTATAAAAAATGTAATAAATGACAAACTATTCCTTCAGCTTATTGATCTTCGGAAATTTAAATTTTCCAATAGTTTTTACAATACAAATTAATTTCTTTTTTTTTATAAATTAAATTATGCACGGTAATTTTAATAATTATATTAGTAATCTCTCCATTAATTTTATTTTAATTAAAGCTATTAGATCTTTTCGCATATTATTAACAACAAGAAACAAGAATAATTTATTTTAGCATAATCAATGTATTTCCAAACTTTATTTTTTTAAAGAGTTTCAAGATTATTTATCTTTTATTCATCATATTATTCTCTTATAACAGAGCCGAGTACTAATTTCCTCCAATACTGTTCCAACCAGATTAAATAGAATCCGAGATTTAATTCTACAGCGAAAAGTAAAAGTAATTTCATTTTTTAAAATCATGAGAATATTCAAATTGACAGATATTTTATTCATTCTTTACAATACCAAATTACAAAAAAATTTTCCATGACTAATCTTCTTAGATTTCATCAAAAGACAAAAGAAAATATTTTGGGGAAACTAAAGAAATCACGGAAGGGATTTCGACTTCTTAAAATTTAAGAGACGCGATGGAATATGAGCATATAGTGAATTATTTTTAACATTTCCGTTTTCTTTTATATATAATTAGTTGCTTACTATTTTCTTTTTTTTACATGCAACTTGTATCTTTACTACCTTAATGACTGAACGTGAGCCTAAATATTTTTACAGTTACCTTAAATTACTGTAGTAATTTCGAATCATCATTGATTGATCATGGAAAAGTATTTAAATGCAACAGAAACTTTACTGTTCATTTGAATTATCTCGAAGGCTATAGATTTAATATAAATATGAGCTTAAATATCTAAAAAAAAAGCTTAAATAATAAATTGGGGGAAAAGAAATTATTTTACATTAACTTCAAGACTATTTAACATGTTTCCGATTCGCTTTTTGCAAATGATTTAAAATTGTTTTATGGTTGATCTTTAGCATCTGCGTAATGCGACAATTGCTAACATGATGATTAACTTTGATCATTTCTCTAATTTTATTGTCGTTTTCAATGATGGGCCTATACGTGTGAGATTTTAAAATCAAAATTACCTGAACGGAATCGAGGAATCAAGTTGATTGTTACAGACATCTTGTTCTGAAAATTTGTATATATATATCTATATAATAAAAACATATTGAAGTATTTTTTGAATGTATATATAAAATGAACTTCTGAAATTTATAAGTAAATGTATGTATTTTTTTTTGTAAATTTTTCATTTTGGAGAAAAATTACTAAAAACTATTTTTGAATATTATGTGACTAAAGCTCATGCTGATTTTAATGACCAATAAATAATGATTTATAAGTCTCGAAGCAATCTACATCCATTTCTTTCTGCCTAGTCGTCTCCACCTGTGTAATCTCCTTGCTGTAAGGTTCTGTGGTTTTGGATCCAAGGAATTCTGTGAGTTCTTAGTCTAAGTCTGCTTTATTCACCTTACTTTCTCGAAAATGTTCTCTATATTTCCTGAATTTTTTAAACCAATGTCTTGCAAGGTGTTCATTCATAGCACTAACTCCTTAACATAATCAGGGATTTGATGCAGCTGCTGGTAAACCTACTTTGAAATCATAAAGCAAGTAACATTGAGTGAGTTCCTTGGACATTTCCTTGTTTCTTTGTTACTGTACGAATTACGAATGAGGATATCATGTAGTTGACCTACTCTTATAACGACAGTGTGATATTCCTACTCTCAGAAATCGTGATCTGTAAGTTTTTAAACAACGTTATATTTTAGGCAAAGTATTTCATTTATTTCCTGTCAAGAAAACAAAATTATATTTGGAAAAGAAAAACCAAGAAAACTATGGCTTCTAATGTTGATAGATTACGTAGTTCTCATTTTGAAAATTATCACAAATAAGCATTGATAATAATAATCACACTATAATCACAAATATAAATCACACTATAATCACATTTTTTCTTTTTTTATAATTTACTTAAGGATAAGTGAATTTTCGTTTCTTATATATTACAGCTAAATATTTTTCTCATGGTAAGGTTTTTATTTTTCAGGTTGCAGTCCAAAAGTGTTTTACATGTTAAGTAGACACGCTACGAGATATCCTGACAAAGAATACATTGAGTATATCAACGATTATTTGCCAGTTTTGAGGGAACAAATACTTAACTCCTCTGCTCATGGAAAAGGTATAAAATTAATAATATATTTTTGATACAATATTATGTGTACAATATAACTCGAAGATAATTAAAATTCTATTTTATTAAAAAAAAAGTACTCATAAAATCCAAGACGTGTGACGGATTTCTTTCAGAAATTTGATATTTATTTGATCATTTACTTCCAAATAACATTTAAAAATAATTGATAATGTTACAAATTTCAACATTTATCTAATATAAGGAATAGGATGTTTCTAAGACTATGATTAATAATCATATCTTCAAGTGGAATTTATGGTTATTTTCATTCCTGTTCATTAATCATATACAATTTGAGTTGCGTTTTTTGAATATATTATATAGTTTTCCATAAATTTACTACTCACAAAAGCTGAACATATTAATAATAGCATCTAGAAAAAGCAGTTATATGTACTATAAATCCTCTTAAACTATCATTTAACCACTTTGAGAACATTTTGTTCTATAACTTCCTTTTACATAATCGATATATGTATTGGGAAAAACTTAATAGTTTTAAAGTATATCATATTAATTTTTGGTATTTTAAGATGTTAATGATCACATGTTGTGTTTGAGTTCCTTATGCCACTATTCCAAATATGTTTGATTATTGTAATATACAACTCGATTCTTAAAATAAAAAACATACTTATTTTAATCATTAATTACAAAATATTTGAACTAATTCATATAAAAATAAACGACACTGGTTTGAAAAAATATTTATTTTTAATAATACACTTAATTATTTTTAAGATTCTTTGATATTGTCATTTTATTTACAATTTATATATTTTTCGAAATGTATAAGGTAATTGAATAAATATTCACTTTTAATTATTGTTTTTTTTATTAGTGAATATGTGTGATAAAGATGTAGATGAGATTTGGAAGTGGCGGCCTACCATGTCTGTAAAGGATGATAACAAAATTTCTCTAACTGGCGCCATGGAATCCATGCATTTAGGTAAAACTGAAATTCTTTTTAGATATTCTGTTTATACGTATTTGCTTTACGGGGAAAAATTGTCCTACTTTTATTTATAAATAGCCTAAATAAAGTATTTTCAATTTACGAATTGAATGAAATTAATTAATGAAATAAAAATTGATTCTATTAATAAAAATTGATTCGAGGCTATTTATAGATAAAAGCAGGAAATATTGTCCTGCTTTTATCTATAAATAGCCTAAATAAAGTATTTTCAATTTACGAATTGAATGAAATTAATAAATGAAATAAAAATTGATATATTCAGAATATCGAGCTAACTTCTTTTAATATGATGTTTTATTAATTCACCGTGGTATACCTTGAAATAAAGTGTATTTTCATCATCCACATAAAACATTTAGAATTGCATTCATAGTAGATATTCTAAAAAGGTAGATGATTAAAATATTGTTGAAATGTTAGTTAATCTACGAATAATCCATATAGCAAGTGAAGACAAAACCCCCTTAATGGAAATAATTACTTGAAATTTATTATTGTTTATTTGCCTGAGAACAAAATAACATCATAATGTCAAACAAGAAGAGTAAATTTCAGGGCAAAAAAAGATGAATTTACGAGAGCTGAACTGAAATTTCATTACTCTATGCCTGTATTGAAGTCAAATAAATCTCTTCATAGATAAGCTAATATAAAATTTTAGGAATAATTTTTTACTTGAAGAGAAGTAGAGAGAAATGTAATAGTACTAAAAAAACAATGAAACTAAACATCAGAAGTGATATTAGATTTTAGCTGAAATCTTGATTAATGAATGATAAAGAATATGTATAAGAGGCGAAAGAAAATCCATACTACATAACAAAAATTACTTAATGTTTTGTTTAAATTGATATATATAATATAATTTTTTGTTTGAATAAATATTTTTGTATGAAATTTCAAATGTACCAAAACAGGAGAGGTATATTTATAGCCACGTCCCCCGGGCGAAATGCCTCATAATATATCGTAATTGTGACAAATGTTCCATGTTTCGATCCTATATGTTGTTTTTATAGTATAACTTATAACATCATGGCTGTAGATGCATTTCGTACACATGGCCGAGAAAAAAAATTTCTTTTCCAAAAGTTTGTGTTTTCCAAAGATTTTTCTCAAAAATTTAATTAATTTTGTAACTGACTCCTTAAAGAAGACAGAAAAAAATCTCAAAATTGTAAATTAATTACTTCACTTATTTTTGTAGCAGAGAAATAAAATTTTTGTTAGATTTGTTAAAAGGCAAAATTTTTCTAAATATAATCATAGAAACTCGGAGACCATATAAAAATTTATATTTTACAATTGTAGATAAAATTTTATTTTTTAATCTACAAATGAATTAAGATGAAAGTTCCCTTTATTTGAAACATTTTTGCAATAGAAATCATATCTCAGATCAACAGTTTGAGACGTAAAGGTCCCCAAAGGACTTTATTATGCACCCTGTTTATGGAGGGTTATATAGAAAGAGAGGAGTAATTTACTTACCTAATATCTATTATCTGGCAGTTATTAATTCGTTTTTAATCTTTGCAGCCTGATAATAATTCTTAAGCTCAGCTTTCAATTTGTAATTGGGAAAATCGGAATATTTTTTACACTAAATAAAACGAATTTAGTGTGAAAATAAAAAATACATTCATATAATTTTAATTAAAATATGTTTCCACACTTACTGAAAGAATTAAAAGCAACTGATTCAAATATAGTTCGTGTTTTAATAAATTTAAAATAATTATTATAACTAAAATGCTTAACAGAAATAATTGAGTTGATTTTTCTATTGTTATCATAAAAGTTGGTATATATACCACATACAAAATAATGTTCCATAATGTAAATAAAAGAGAGTTCGTAGCTCATTATACCACTTCCTACTAAATGTGTTATAACTTTTCTTCTAAATTAAGGATTGTTATTCTTGTAGAAAACTTCAATAAAAAGTTTAAAATGATCTCGAGATTAAGTATATCTCTAAAAAATAGATTCCAAGTTTTTTTTCTATTTTTGGTTCTGAATGTGGATTTTTAAATTTCTCTTTAATAGTTATAAGCAGTTGCAACTGTACAAATGGGTTCTTAAAACTAAAGTATTTTGAGAACTGTTTATATTCATACTAAAGATGGATGATAACTTCAAATTGAGACTTTTCCATAACCAGGCTCTCTTTTAATAAAACTATTTTGCAATAATCATTATCAAATAAATTTATTTCCATTAGTACATAGATTTATTAGATTGAATAATTGCTCAATACTGCTAATTGCATATATTTCATGCTATTTTCAAACTTCAATAAAAAATTGAGAAAAATATATTGTTAATTTAATTGCAGAATAGATAAACGTAACGAAACTCTAAACTGTTATACAGTTCAATTTTTAGCTTAAAACCCTGCTAATGTTAAAGTCAAATAAAAATAGGCATTATTTTGTTTATACTTGAAAAGTATCTACATCTTTAAACCTGTTTTGTAGTTGCTCTTATCTCACACTAAACCTTCAGGTAGTCTCAATTTAAAGGGTAAAAAATATAATATATCTTATATAATCAACAGTTTTATGACAATTTTATTAAACACGCAATAAAGTCGTAAAAACATTGTCATGAATAACCTGTGTACTTCGTCTAAAAATTATTTTCCTTATCATAATTATTTTAAGCACTTAAAAATATTTTTTTATTCCTAACCTTCTCTTTAATTATCGATAACTTAAATTTCATGTCTCTGATTTCCTTTATAAATTTACTGCTGTGTTGGATAAATAACTTGCAGGGGCAATTATGCTTATGACAGGCTTGCAGGCAAATTATGCAACTGAAATAAATATTATTTTCTGCGTTTTTGCAAATAAAAAAATATTTTTTTTTATATTTCAAAGTAATAAGAAAGATAATTTTATTAAATAAACTATTTAATCCGATACATATATTAATTAACCATTAATTCTTTCTAAAAATTTATGGATACTTATTTTTATATCTATTTCACATTTTTGCATGGTATTTTTAATAATTTGAAGACAATTTTTATTATTTTTATTCATGTCACGAAATTATTTCTGCAACAGTCTGTGGCACGGATAAATAAAGGAAATTTTTCTTGAACAAAATATAACTTACACCCAAAGATCCACGTTATATTTTTTTTTATTTAAAAGCAAATTTCCATTTATTGAAAGAATTTTAAATATATTTGTTATTTTAATAACAAAAAATATCTCTAATATTATTGGTTTATTTTACATTAACTAAAAGTAATTCAATTTAAGCGTATTCTTTGTCTAAGTTTATGTATTATGTTTGTGAAAAAAGTTTAAAAACATAGTTAATTTTTTAGGATTTAATTTAGATTAAAAATTTCGAAGTATTTTCACTTTAAATTTGACTTACATTTATATTACAACTTAAGATAAATATATATAATATAGAATAATATTTGTCTTTACTGAAACTGCAATAATTTTATAGGTGAACGGTTAAGAAAAAGATTTCCCCAGATTCTAGGGATTCGTTACTCACCTGATGTATATTCTATAGCATACACTAGCAAGAAAAGAACACAAGTTACAGCTGAAAATTTTGGCAAAGGCTTGTTCACAGAACAAGAGTGTATGATTTTCTTATTTTATTTAATATCATTAACATAATATGATTTTCTACATTAATAAAAATTTACATAAGCCAGTGTATATGTAGTGAATATGAAGCTAATGTATATGAAAAAATATTTTCAAGTATGTCAATGTCATCTAAAATTAATTTTAAGTTAAAAAGTGTATTTTTGTTAAGAAATGAAAAAATAATTTTTCTTATGTTCTCCATATTCCAAAAAATTAATTTAATAAATTTTCATAAAGTTTCTATAAAGGATTAATTGGTTTAACACAAATTAAATTGAAAATTATTCTATACTGAAAATAATTAACCTTTACATGAATTATCATTAAAAAGTTATGTAGAAATATTTATTTTGGAGATAATAATTAGCATAGAATGTTTTTAAGAATATCCTCATTTTAAATATTTCCTAAGGAATCCATTGGATTAATTGTAATAAAAAACGAAATATTATAATCATTTTTCGATCAATAATAGAAATAATGAAAAAGGGAATGAAATGACCGTCCATAAGTAATCAATTTCTGAATAAAAACATTGTTGCCAATAGTCTTATAATGTCACGATTGGAAAATGAGTGTCATTTTGTAGCTAAGAATCACCGAAATCATCAGTTTCTTTGAACCTCCAGGGAAAAATTAACCATTAACGAGGTAGAAAGTGGTTCAGGAGACGAATCGGTTAGAGATAAGGTATATGCATATGAAAAATGAAGCATGCTTTGCAATACAATTCTTATGGTGTTTATATCGTTGTTGTGCAAGATAAAAATGGGCATTATTTTGAAAAAGAAGATGGTAATGGTTATTTTTCTAGGCTAATTTCCCCGTCAAATTTTGGTACATCTATGATACTGCATTACAAAAACGTTTTAAAGTAATAGTTTATCAACTTAATTAGAAACTGTGATAAATTATTCCATTTATAACTTTCTTTTAATGAACATAATCAATCTGGAATGTAAGGATTCTAATAGCGTACAGAAAGTTTTGCTTTTATGAATCATTGTGGAGACTGCTTACGATTATCAAATCATTTATTATCGCAAGTAAGAGTTGACGGAATTCCTCTTTCACGGGAAGTAAAGAGCAAAACACACCTTTCTAAATATTCCACATTGTTAATTATAATCTATTCATAAGGTATACCAGGAGAAGCCAGATGATGAACAATTAAGATAATGTGAACCTAATTAGATTTCTACATCACAATATATTTTCTCTGTTTCAACTTAATATGATATTGTTAAGAATATTGACATAAACTGTTATGTGATACATTAATTTCTCAGGCTGATACTTCCAGTGGAAAAATCAGAAATTAATGGCTTATGGCTTGTTTACAGATTATATTACTTCCGAATACACCAGGCCTCCAAACAAAAACAGTAGTAGAAAATGCCTGCAAAAATTTATAAATGAAAAAACACTTATTTACCCCCGAAGTAAGAATTTTCCATGCCACGTTATGATTAAAAATTATAATAATTAAATTCAGCTATGTGCCAGCTATTTATGGTAGATATGTAATATAAAATATATTCGGTTAGTCATATGTAGTCTTACAACTATATCAGAGTTATCTCATTTTCATTTTTTACCGAACATTTCAATCCTAATAAATCAATAATCATATACATATATATTAATATATTTTTTATAAGACCAATATCCCTAACAAATGAAAATTATATTTGTTTACATTTAAGGTTAAACTTAGAAATTGTATTATACATGAACCCCTCATGCCTAATTGTAGCTGTATATTTCATAATTTTTTATACTGGTTACAATTCATTTAGAAACCAACGATTAAAGCAACTATCATATCCATTCTCATACAGTAAATTTTATGGACTTAAATTCAATTAAAAGATTAGTAGAAAATTTACGTTGACCACTTATAAATCCATGCGACAAAATCAAAAAAACTTGTAAGAGTCATGATTAATTTGAATAAAATTTAAGTTAGTTGATAAATACCAGTTTATTTTATGTATAATTATAGGAAATTTTATTATAAAGATCGATAATAAAAAAATCACAAAAATAAATGAATTGAGCAAGAATAAAAGACAGCATAACTTATTAATAAATGATAAAAAAGTTGTAAGAGCAAATGTAAAGAAAACTGATCTCATCGAAGTTTTCAACTTAGCTATTTAATATGAAGAAAAACGTTTATTAAAAATTTTGTAAGAGTAATTATAATTATTAAATGTAGTACCTCAAACTTTAGTAAAATAAAAAATGAAAATACTAAATGCTTTCTAATATCGCACAACCAGATAAACAAAAAAATCTATTAAAAAACATTTTATAATAAAAGAAATTTAAAAATGTAATTGAAAATTTTAAATTAAGAAACACGTTTATATTATTGTATAAAAAAGCATTCAATAATATATAAATTATACGTGCATACAAAAAATATGATTAAAGTATTTTAAATTTTATAATGATAACCAAAAAAGGTCACTGCTTTAAATAAGATTTAGTTATTACAAATATTTTATTCTTAGCAATTAAGCGTCCTATATCAGGATGCTTAACCCTAACATAGGTATGCATCTATAGAAACATAAATAATATATATATATATATATGTATGTATGTATGCAAATAAACAGGACGTATCAGTACGTGGTTATAAACTTTCAGGAGATAAAT